>CAVNYN010222823.1:0-58641 GCA_963692815.1 Nyctanthes arbor-tristis
GCGGCACTTGTTCTTTCCGAACCAACTAGGAAAATTCTATTGTAAAAAACCCGTCATAAAATGTTCTACAAAGCAGGTACACCAATATACATATAGAGGTTAGACAGTAAAATTATTTTTTTACAAATAGAAGGACTCGCCAAACTAATTAATGTGTGAAACATATGCCGTAGACTTGTTATGTTCATTTTTTCTTTAAATTAATTTGTCAGGCTTGCATTGTACAATCTACTTTAACAAAAATGCTATTTCTCAAATGCATTTGCAAGTCTGGTTATTTGTTTAACTCTCGAGATCGGAAGAGCACTATACATGTATCATGTCACAACTGACATTACTAACCCGTCTTTTCATTCTCCCTATTCGATCAGGCTAAAGGCTAAATCGACTACTTAAGATTGATATGATTATTAAATGATCCAACCACCATCTTAGGGTTTATCTTAAGAAGTTTGATCTTATTAAAAGAAGGAGCATGTGGGTTATTAATCTCATTTCACGGTGAAATTTATTTCTTGATATCAGCTGAGCATCTCTAATGCTCAAGTCCGTGGAGAATGTCAATAAAGGAAAGAGAGAGACACAAAAATAATTGGAATACCCCACATGTTTTCTATTTTCTTTTTCTTTTGATAACTTCTTACCCATTTACACTAATTTTTCCTCACTTTTCCTTCCTCGTGTCATATGTAAGGTCTAAAAATACACTTTCATCTCTACCTTATCTATTATTATTTTTGAATTTCTATTTATCCCCCTCTCATATTTTTCACTTTTCTCTCTTTTTTTCCCTTCACGTCTTTCAATTCCTTTTCAATTAGAATAATCCACTTCTCTTTACCTCTCTCCTTCAAACCACCTATAACCTTGACTACCCATTGGAGATGCTTACAAGTGATCATAAAGGTGTATGAGCTAATGAACTTTATTGCTTGGACGGCGAAAAAGCTGGGGTCAGGAGACAATAAATGGTTGGGCAGGATATTAAGCCACAATATTGGCTGAGAATCTCAAAATTGATAATTGAAAGCTGTGGTTCTTACATGATCTTCAAGGACGGTATGAAAATATGGTCCCTTTTGCCATCAATCCATATGGTCTTAGAGAATTCAATGAACCCTACAAGGTTGGTGGGGTGAGAGGTCAACCATATATATGGAGTTCACCATGAAAATAATCTCACTAATCGGTCTCGGTCTCGATCTAGATCTAGATCTAGATAATTCTTTTTAATTAGTTTTGACCTAATGTCAACCGTTGAGCGTTATAACGTGTCGATAGTATAAACTACTAGCGAATCATTCCACTGAATTCAAATTGCTTTGTGGGTGAATGACGTTAACTACCCGAGTAATAGTAATTTTAGGCGGCTTACAAGTAATATTAATTAATAAATAAATTACGTCAAGAGAGCACTTGTCACCTTCTAAATATAGTACTATTGGTGAAAAGAAATTTTCTATTTATATGCGATATATTTTTAAGTCGTCTAAAAATTTCCTCAACTTTAAACAACTTTCATCATTCTTTTAAACGCGTTAAAATCAAAAGGCATGAGGCATGCCTTTGTTTCTCCTTTACTTTCTCACTTTAATTATTATCTCTTTTGTCGTGGGTGCTCTCTTTGTTGCCCTGTAGTCCTGAAATTTCCAATTATTCCCAATTTGCACAAAATTCTAATGTCCAATCATCCTCAACTCTGGTACCCTCCCTTTGATAATTTTCTTCTATTTACCTTACACTTTTCCACCCCTTTTTCACTATTCCCCTTTTTATTTCCAGAAAGAAAATAAGGATATTTTCTTATATATATATACCTGATGAAATATTAATTTGTTATGCTTTATCCGAAATACATCACTTTACAAAATTTATTGGTTGTATATTTAGACATAATATAGATGGGTAAAGGTTTGTTTCATCAGTTTTTCTATAGAGTCAAACGAGACTCCATAGAAAACAACTTTGTTCGTCCTGAGAAACCCTTCAAAATGCTAGGGATTATTATATGTTCAGTTTAGAAAGAAAGAATATTCTAAATTGTGTGTGAGAAATTGGGTACTTGAACTTTAACTACCCTATCAGTTGATAAGCTTTGAATGTATGATTCTTTTTGCTCAATGATCCGCTGCTATCTACTTGTGTGTGAGAAATTGGGTACTTGAACTTTAACTACATTATCAGTTGATAAGCTTTGAATGTATGATTCTTTTTGCTCAATGATCCGCTGCTATCAAACCCCACTATTGACTTCTTTGTGGCTTTCTTGGGATATGCTTAAATCATGATGCATATATACATGAATTTCCCAGTTCCCACTTCTCAGATTTTTTTGCCAACCCCCTATAGGTGAATGTTGCACTATAAAAATGAGTTTATTTCGGAATACATAGAGAAATGAGTTTTTTTTTCGGTTCTTTTGCTTTATATATTCATTACTAAAAAGTACTCCATCAGCGACGAAAATTTTGCGACGGATGCTTTCGACGGAACCGTCGGAACTTTAAGACGGGCAGAAATCCGTCAGAAATTTCCGATGGAAATATTTTAACTTTTTCCATCGGAAATTTCTGACGAGAAGTACTTTTCCGTCGGAAATTTCAGACAGATATTACTGTTCCATCGAAAAGTTCAGACGAAATATTTTTCAGTCAGAATTTCCGACGACAAAAGGTTGCCGTCGAAAATTTCCGACGGCAACATATACCGTCGGAAACAATTTCGTTGGAAATTTCCGATGGATTTTGTGACCAAATTTATGTTTTTAATTATACTTTGTAAATATTGTTAATTAATTTTTTTTTTAAAAAATTGAAGATATTTGTTTAATTATCCTTCAACTATCGCATATCCGTTTTACCAAATAAATATTTTAATATGCATAATGTTGTTGTAAAAAATATACTAGATATGTTAACATGTATAATAGAAAATAAAATTTATTCTAAAATTAAAAATGTTATGAATAATTAAAAATGATATTAATCGTCAATAACTTTTAAATACGAAAGTAGAAAATGATTTATATTTTGACTCCATAATTAAAATTGCAGCTAAAGTTAAGAAAAAAAATATACAAGTATGAAAAAGTTAAAAAAAAAAAAGAAAACCAACAACGGACACGAACAATCTCACAAAAGACATCATTAACATAGAATAGTCTTAAACATTAAATATGGACAAGTAATGTTTGACAATTCATTTATTAAAAAAATATAATATGTAAAATAATATTACAGTATAAAAAATTAGTGTAAAAAGCATTACATTAATTGACACAAACAAATAAAATTTAGAGTATAACATATATTTAAATATATAATTAAAGTTATATTAAATACTAAATATGTTTAAGGGAAAAGTTCATTATTTTTAAATTGACAAAACTACTAGAATATACTTTATATATAGTTTAAAGATATTTTTTGGGGTGATTATATTGGATACCATTATTTTTTATAGTCACACCACATTTCTAACTGCATTATACATCGATCCTTAATTTTTTCTAATTATTGTATTCACGCTCTTAACTTTTTTATCATATTTTTGTTCTTAACTGTCTATTTTCATATACAATAAAGGTTTTTCCGTAAAAATTTTGTTCAAAAAGATGCTAAATAATTTAAATTAGTAAAAAGAGGTAAATGATTTGGTGACAACTAATTAGTCTTTTAATTATTCAATAGTCCCATGCTATAGAAATAGTATGGAAATCATTATTTGATGCAAGAAATATTATTTGATAAAAATGTTACTAAAAAATATGTGATAAATCATGCAAGAATGCAAATGAAAAACAAATAAAGTTTATGTACCATTTATGCAAATAAAATATGGTGTATTTATAGAAAAATGTAGTTTCAATATATTTTGCCCTTTTTTAATATTCCTACCCTCTTTCATGCTGCTTTTTATTAATCAAGAGTTTTTATGTGCACAATATTATAGTAAAAAATATATTAGATATATCAAACAACGAATATAAAAAAATGAAAATATTATAAACAATTAGAAGTGTTACTAACAATCAATAACTATTAGATATGGAATAGAAAATGATTTATATTTTTGACTATTTAATTAAAAGAACATAATAATAGTTGTATTTATAGTCTTTATATAGGCTGATTACATGCACTCAAATAATGTTCAACAATCCATTTGTAAAAAAAATATAATATGAAATAAATTTTTTAATGGTAATATGTGGTTTATCCAGTAAAATATAATGTAGAACAAATACTTTAGCAATTGATGAAGATTTTATTTGGTTATTTAGTAGTTAAGGTTTCAAACAATAGTTGTAAATAAATTTTTTTATTAATTATTAATATTTTAAAAAAATCACATAAATCACGATTTTAAGAATCGAAAAAAATTTGGTATGGAGCGTTTTAAATTTTTTAGTTTTTTACAAAAACAATTAATATTACAATTTACAAAACTGGTGTAAAAAAATATTAAATTAATTGACACTGACAAATAAAATTTAGAGTATAACATATATTTAAATATAAATAAAAATTAAATTAAATAAAAGTTCAAAGTTTCATAAAGAAAATACTTTATTTTTAAATTGGTAAAATCACTCGAACATAGTTTATATATAATTTGAAACGAAATATTAACAAGCGCGCGAACAAGCCTGGTAGGTGGGACTTCACTCCCCAACCACCAGGTCATGGGTTCGAAACTACATCCTTGCAATTGAAAGAATTAATTCCTTACGGGTCGGGCGCGGATGACTGGACAAGTGGGGTGGGAGGCGGGGTGGGTCGGGTTGGGTCGTGGGTCTGTTAAATATTTTTAAATAGATTTTTAAAATGGCCGTCGGAAATTCCCAACGGCCATTACGATCGAAAACTTCCAACAGAATAAGGCCGTCAGAAACATTTGGCCATTGGAAATTTCTAACGGACACAAAAATTCCATCGGAAACTATTAGTGACGCGACCTTCACTAACGGCATTTCCGACTGCCAATTTTCCGTCGTTGCTGGCCTTTAGCGACGGATTTTGAGACTTTCCGTCGCTGAAAGTCAATTTTTTAGTAGTGAGTGACAGCATAAAATGAAAAAGCGTGGCTGTCCTCTGACAAGAGGACCTCCTAAGCACTAGCTTTCGAGATCATTGCTCTATCGTCCTTTGTTTCATTATTAAATAAAAGTTTAGCCCTGCACAATTTTTTACATAATGTATTATGTATGCGTGTCATTAAGATTGATTTAATTTAATTAAAAGTAATATGACGTGGAAAAATAGGATCTTGTCAAGTGTGACTGTGTAAAAAATTGTGTAAGAAGATTGTTAAGGGAATCATTGTTCAAATTAAAAACAATTAATGCTTGAGATTCAAAAGTTGCTTTCAAGCATGTTTGAATTATACATTCTTCATGTTATGGTAAAGACACTTTTGTAGTAGTGATAAGTTTTGAAAAGTAAGAGTTCGAATCTAAATTGAACTCTTCAACTTGCTAAAGGATAAAGCTTATCCTGAAAGAGTTCAAAACCGAATTGAACACTCCTACTAACCAACTGAAAGGAGGTGTAAAATTACTTAATGGTTAAGACATGGACTTGACAACTAAGCGTGAGTTGTAAAAGTAGAAGAAGAATTCAAGTCGAATTTGAAAACCGCATAGCTAGCGACAACCAAGCTCGAGTTACGAGTTGTCTAACGGTTTAGGATGAGAAATGAACTCTATAAATAGGGCAAGAGTTTATTAGTTTCATAACATATTCATTAGGTTTGCATTTCTCAGTACACTGAGGTTTGGACATAGAGATGGGGGGGAGAAACATGTGTAACTCTAATACAAAGGTAGACGATTCGAGTTAAGTATTCAGTATTAATAAATGCATGCATTAATGGCGGAGCCACACAAAAGTTTAGTGGGGGCATGAGTTAATAAAATCTAATAATCGAATAACAATTCTTTCGAAGACACGCGGTGTAATACACAAAAAAAATACTATTGACTGATTACTTTCTTGTCACATTTAAGGTACAAAATGAGTGCTCTCCACAATTTTTTTTTCTCTTGCTAATATTTGATTTGTTGCATGTTGTAACATAACTGAAATAAACAAGAAAAAAATAAAATTTTCAAGCACTCGTGCTTTTGCCATCATTTTCTGTATATAGTAAAACTTCATTTTGTTATATTCTTCAATCTTCATGGAGCTTTTGCCCAATTCATCGAAGTTGAAATAGCATACAATGATCCAAGTCGTCTTCCTCCCTTGACATCCTTATACCTATCACCTTCTTTTGTCTCCCTCCACTCAATTAAAAAAGAAAAAAACCAAATCAACAAATGGAAAAAAGAAAATATAATAAAAGTTCATTGGTGGCTAGGGACCGCACTGGCCCCCAGGTAGCTCCGCCTTATGTTGATATCGAACTTTAACTTGTAAAGTTTCAAGTTTAAGTTGATATAGTGTACTAAAATCTTGATTCCATATTATAGTGTTCAAAAATGTTTTGAGATTCCTTATATCGAATAAAAATCATGAAGAACAAGCCAAAGATATATGTAATTATATGGCCTCTTCGATCCAATTCTGTCTCTTTTTCTTGGTTATCCCTTCAGATGGAACGAATGGTACCTATATCGCAGCTCATGTGGTTTCATGTGTACATCAAGTCAATGTTTAGGCATTTCGTTTTCGAAATCCCTTTTCTAATTTCGGTTGCCTTTATACTTGAAAACAAGCTTTTAATGGCTTTCAACATCTAACTTTTATGTTTCGGGAATAATTGTTTCATATCGCTCAGTGTGTTTCTGACCACATTTTATTTATTTTAGCATTGAATTAGCAGTCGGCTAATGATCATTACCATTCTATGCATTTGATTGGAGGATAAAAAAGGAATTGGAATTGATTTTCTATGGAAAATATTTTCCCATCTCCCCCATGGGAAGTCATTTTCCTTGATTTCAAGGAAAACATCCACTTTTTGGCTAAGATGGAAAATAAAATTGTATTTGATTAGATCAAGAAAATTTATGTAGAAACGACATTTTTCAAGAAAAACAATTTGCAATCAAACGCACCATAAGAGTATTGAATCCAGTACTTTAAACCAATGAGAACTAACAAGTAGATATATGAGTTGTTAATTTTGGTTTTGGTCATGGCTGTGAGATATCCCTCTTTTGTGCAAGGGGTGAATACAACTTTTGAAAGCCAACCCAACTCACAAAACCAACTCAAGTTTAGGTTATTACTGAAAATAAGGGAGGCTTTTCTCCCCACTAGTCCAAATTATCATATACGGCTGCATATTTGTCTTTAGAGTTCCCTCTTCTATTTCCTTCTCCTCCTCTTTGTATTCAACCCTATAGGGGTTATACCAGTATGGAAAATGTTCAAAAACTGAGAAGGACAAGGCTTTCCGCTTTAGAATGTTAGTTTTGGGCCGGGGCGGGAAGTCAAGATCCAAACAATCAAACCCACATTGTTAAACCGCGGGACTCGCTTGAAGCCTTCAACCCTAAAAATTTAAATTTCAGGCACGGCAAAGTGAAAGTTGAAACGGCACTGCTCGTACTTTTCTTCAATCTCGCATCTTCAGTCCCAGCTTTGTCTACTTCAATCTCACTTTTGATCTTCGATTTTTCACTGGTCCACGACTCGATTGTTCTCTGCTTCGCCGGAATTCTGTTTGCCTACACTGTGTGTGTATAATGTATCTTTAGTGTTTCTGTTTGTTTCTTTCTTTCTTTTCGCATAGTGGAAAGTCCCCTGTTTCATGATTTGTCCTGTGATTGTATGTTTATGAACATCTTCAAGATCTTTACTTTCGGTTCAGAAAATAGGGGAATGGGATTATTGGGTTTTTGTTGTTTATGATAAACCCAATCGCCATTTATGTAATGGTCCGCTACTGGTTTGAAATTGGAGACGAGACGGCTTTTATGTTTCATAGCCCTCAGACACTTCGGTATAAATTTTCAATCAATTGGTCATTGGCTTTATAAATGTTGATTTAGATTGGATTGTGAACTATGTATTTCAATCACTACTTTGTACATCCAATATCGCTGTTAGTTTCACTTGTATATCAGCAACCACAATTCTTGCTTGCTTTCATTGCTAAGCCCATCCAACTATGAACAGATATCCCCAAAATTTTGAATTGCAACCAAATACTTCTCGGCTCATCTGTTTATTTTAGTTGCTGGGAAATTAACAAAGAGAAAGTAACATCCTCAACAGTTACACACAAAAGTGGTAGAAATTTTTGGGATCATCCTATGAGGATGATGCCTTGCTAAAAGAATGATATTGCGAGAAATTGATTAGATTCCTTATCAAATAAAAATCACGAAGAACAAGCCAAAAATGTAAGCAATATGGCCCCTTTCGATCTGAGTTCTCTCCAGATTGAGATTCATATGATTTTGAGTGACCATCAAGTCAGAATTTTAGCATTTCCGTTTCGAACTCTCTTTTCTAATTGTCGCCGGTGAAAAATTTTAGTTAGAAACTGGAAAATAATTGTTCCCTAATGGAAGTTTGCAGTGCACATACCTTTTTCTACAGGGGGTGAGCACAGTGTCTGAAAGCCAATCCGTCGGGTCGGTTTGTTCCCTTATAATAAGTTAATATAATAACAGATAGGGTTGGAGTTTGTTGTCGACCGTAAGGCTTTTCTCCCCTACTTGCCCATTTTGTCATGTATGGCTTGTGTGTCTGTCCCCAGAGTGTTGGGCTTTTAATAATCTAGCCCATAAATAGTGGCTAAATTGGATTAGGAATTGTGACTATATATATATATATATATTGAGGCTGCAAAAAAAGAAAAAAGTCACGGGAGAAAAAACGAAAAGCGGAACACAGAGATTCACAGAAAAAGGACGTACGGAATTTGCACAAAATTACGCACGGAAATTCGAAGGAATTGGGGAAGGAAAATTCAGCCTTATATTTTATTGCTTGGAACGAGATTCTTCGACATTTAATTTAGTGTTCGATTTCTTTAAGCAGTGATTTCTCCAAGTTAATTCTTGGAACGGAGTTATGTGATATTTGTTCTCATCTCTTATTGCTGTTATTATTGAGTTCCATCTATTATTGTTAGATGAGTTATTTGTGGTGTTAAGAATATTATTCTTGACGGTGTTGCGTGATTATGGTAGTGTGTGATTACCTCTTGATTTAAGGCGATAATCTTGAGAGGATAAATATTGTATTCCCATTATTATTTAGTGATAGTTGAGTTGTCAGTTTGCCCGTCGATTTTCCCTTCTCATTAGAGGGTTTTACGACGTTAAATAATTCTTGATGTTATTTAAATTTTCACACATATACTATTATTTAATATATTAATTGTCTATTTTAATCACTCGAGTTTAGAGAAATTGATTAAATTCCCAACACATAGCTCCTTCTCTAGTTCTCCTCCTCTTTCATTTAATCATCATCTTCTTCTCTGTATCTTCTTAAGGGCAGAACCAACGTATAGCCGTATATGACGACGTATAGCCGTATATAAGTATGCTATAGTATATATTTACATGGCTTTAGAACCCAAACAATCAAATCCATATTGTTAAACTGCGGGGATCGCTGAAGCCGTCAACCCGAAATTTTAAATTTCAGGCAACGTGAAAGTTGAAACGGCAAAGCTCGTACGTTTCTTCAATCTCGCATCTTCAGTCCAGGTTTGTCTTCTTCAATCTCACTTTTGATCTCGATTTTTCACTCGCTCTTTGGAGTTGTTTTCTCTTTTTGCCGATTGGTCCACGCCTTGTTTAGCTTTGCCGGAATTCTGTTCGTCTACATTGTGTATGTATAATGATGTATGTTTAGGGTTTCTGTTTGTTTCTTTCTTTTCTCATAGTTTTCGAGCATTGGAATGTCCCCTGTTTCTTGATTTGTCCAGTGATTTAATGTTTATGAACATCTTCAATCTCTTTAGTTTCGATTCAGAAAATAGGGGAATGGGATTATTGGGTTTTATTATTTATGATAAACTCAATAGCCATTTATATGATAGTCCGCTACTGGTTTGAAATTGGAGACGACACGGCTTTTATGTTTAATTAATAGCCCTCAAACACTGCAGTTTCAATCAATTGGCCATTTGTTGTGTAAATGTTGATTTAGTTTGGATTATGAACTATGTAGTTCAATCACTACTTCGTACATCCAATATGGCTGTTAGTTTCACTTGCATCAGTTGTTTGCTTTCATTGCTAAGCTCCTCCTACTATGAACAGATATCCCCAAATTTTGAATTGCTACCGAATATTTTTCTCATCTGTTTATATTAGTTGCTGGGAAATTAACAAAGAGAAAGTAACATCCTCAACTTTTACACACTAAAGTGGTAGAAATTTTTGCGATCATCCTATGATGCTGATGCCTTGAGAAAACAATGAATTTGCGAGAAATTGATTAGCGGCCAGAAAAACACACTGAGTCACACTGGCTAGTTCCCATTGACTTGGGGTTGCACTGAAATATGGCTCTCTTTACAGTTCCTAGAAAGATAAAAACTACCTAGTTCAGCCTGGATCAGTTTTTTGGCATGAAACTGCAGCGTGGTTGCCCAGAGAGAGGCTCTCTGATTTCATTTTTTGTTCTCTCTTTTCCAGCATATATGTTGTGGGATGATGACTGATGAGGATAATGTACCAATTCCAGAGAGGATGAAGGAGATGACAAGAGAAGCTCGAAAAATGAAGCTTGCTTCAAAGAAATACAATAGGCGAAACTGCTATAGCGCTACGTTTGTGCCAGATTGGTCAGTTCAAACTACGGACTCAGTACTGGAGAGTCCACAGGTTTCTGAGGCTTTGATTCGGGGCATTTGCCTCAAAAGGGATAAGAAGATTCTTGACGGCAAAGATACTCAAGTTATTTCTTCTAATTTCTTCATGGAGCTGGGAAAGGTACAATAAAATACCCCTTCATCTTGTTGCCACTGTTTCCACGTTCATTTTGCTTGTCTAATTTTATTATGTTTTCCAGGTTATGCTGCATGCAGGAAGTCACACACAACATCTAGCCAACAACTTTGTTGCTTGAGAAATTGAATGAGGAAGCTGAGTCCTTGATGGAGAAGCTTGAGGAGCTGAAGTTAGACAAGGACAAGCTTCATGCACAGAATGATCAACTTGCCAAGACCAACAGTAAGCTTTCAACAGATGTAGCTAGTTTGAAGTTAGACAAGGAGAAGCTTCTTGCAGAGAATGATCAACTTGTGAAGACCAATAGTAAGCTTTCAACAGATTATGATAGATATGCTCAATTGCTGAGATCCAAAAATCTTTATCAAAAGAGAGAAATGGAGAGCAATAGCTGCGTTCAAACAATCCTCTGAGTTTGAAGAACACGTCAAGCTGTGTTTGCAAGAGCTATTCGACGAGTTCAGGAAGTCTAATGAGTACAAGCAGGAGATTATTGGCTTGTTTACAGAGTACCGCAGAAATGGATTCAACGACTGGCTCGAAAAGAAATGTGGATGAAAGTGTAAACATTTCTTTAACTTCCCATTCAATAACTCCACAAAAATCCCGGTAGGGTAGCTGAGTGTTTATTCATCTCAAGAAATCTCTATTCAACAATGATTTGGCTCAACGAAAATCTAACAATTGTATGGTATTTAACTACTTATTATCCTTTCTGGGTTCTGTAGTTAATCCATGCCCAAATGGGAATAGTGGATCATAATGCAAATCTCCTACATTCATTGGGAGCTGATCAACATTCTTGAACCATGTATGTGGAAGTTTTCCTGTAAATCCATAGTCTCCAAATAAAACATCAGCAACACCTTCGCCTTCAGTTCCCGGAAGCCAAGCAGCTACGAGAGCGTCAATTTGAGCAAGATATGGCTGAATCACCACGGGACGCCCCATTATTAGTACGACGACGCACTTCACAGAGCTACACACATTTGTAATGATACTGGGGCCCGGATCAGGAATCGTTAAGTTTAGGTTATCGCCAATTGTCTCTGCATATGGTGGTTCGCCTACCACCACAATGGCGTAGGAGAAATTGTTCGACTTTACGTATCCAGCATCCGGATTTTCATTGAACACGACTTCTGTTTTGGGGTCAATAGTATTTTTTACGGCGGTAAGGATGGTAGTACCCGGTGTAATGTTGCCACTTTGCCCCTGCCATTGGATTGTCCACCCTCCACACTGATTACCTATGTTGTCTGCGTGAGTACCTGCAACAAGTATCTTCGCCGCAGTCTTTGAAAGTGGTATCAGTGCCTCATCGGCCGATTCACCATTTTTAAGCAGAACCAGAGATTTTCTCACTGCTTCTCTTGCTAACTCTCTATGATCCTGTTAACATTACATGACTAAGGTTAATGAAACCATTACAAAACATTCCCATCTCAGAAGGGATTTTCACTTTTCAGTATATGTTCAACTGACCTGACAACCTATGTATTTAGCCATGCTATAATCAGCCAACGGGTTCTCGAACAAACCCATTGTGAACTTTACCCTCAAGATCCTCTTCACCGCATCGTCAATTCTGGATATGGGTATGAAGTTATTTTTCACTAAAAAGGTTAGACCATCAATGAATTCTGTGTAATTGAATGGAACCATAACCTGCAATTAACAACAGCAATGTGAATACTTCAGTTAAATGAACTAGTACAATGTTGTTCCTCAAATTTATGTACCAACCATGTCTATGCCTGCACTGATCCCTGCTAGAATTGAATATGTGTAGTTTGCATGTGGTGGAGAAGTCATTTGATCAAGACCCTCCATATCTGTTATAACAAATCCCTGCAGCAACATGTGAACCGTATGAGAAACCGACATCAATATCCTGATCCAATCCATATAGTATCAGAATTTTCTTAGATTTACTCTGAATCGTAGTGTGTTCTTGAGAAATCCGGTGATGAGATCACGGTTAGCATGCATTCTAACTCCGTTCCAGCTCGAGTACGAGACCATGACTGTGGATACACCCTTGATGATGGAATTATAGTAAGGTGCCATATGGATGCTAAGGAGTTCGTGTCTGCTTGCCACTGTATTGTTGGCATTGATGCCTCTGGTTGTTCCACCATCACCCACATAGTGCTTGGCACAGGCTGCCACCTTGTCTCTGTGTAGAATATTATAATTCAAACAAAATAAGCTCCAAAATTGGAATCCATATTAAGTTTGTTATATTGACAGTTCAGAATTGGCTTCTACTCCAGTTATGTCTTTTTTTCTTGCATTTAGTTTATTTTTCTTTGCATACGATTGCGTGGGCTGGAGCCTCTTGTGGCACGAGACGCTACTATGAAAGGGTCCCACGTCATTCCCAGCCAGCATATGCAGACAGATCCTGATTGGGGAGAGGGACCAAAATCAAGAGGTGCATTGAATTCATTCCAAAGAATCATTGGAAGTGTCAAAATCATTATTTGTATTTATTGTTTGTCCATTTTCTTAGCATGCCGATCAAAATATTCCAGGAGTAGGTGCGGACAAGACAGGATGCGTTTTGGAGAATATGGTAGAAAAAATCACTGGAAAGATGGATTAAAACCTTCAACTCAATGGAAACTTACTTTCCGGCAACGTAAGGAACACCTTTTCTTGAATTAGCAGGTATGTCGCCTTGTAATCCCGGCACAATCTCAGTCATCGACTGAACTACCTTTGAATCTTCACTGTAACTTTCGTAGCAACGGCCCCATCTTGGATCCCGACATACCTATTAAGGGATGGATAATAATAAGTTAACAGATATAATTATAAAAAAATAGTGCAGATAACTATGTAATTTTGGATTTGGGACTAATTACTGCAATGCAAGGTGCAAAAGTATAAGGAATGCCTGTTGCTCTGAGTTCAAGAGCAGTTGCAGCTCCAATCTTCTTCACCAGTTCAGGATCCCTATATGAAAATGGAAAAGGATTAAACCGTTATGTCTACAGCGAGAAGTAATAATAAACACTGATAAAATTATGCACTAGTACTTGCCTTGTGGCACCAAGACCAATATTATGGGGGAAAATTGTAGCATTGTAGACAGTGTTGTGGCCATGAATTGCATCAATACCATATATCATTGGTATTCCAAGACGGGACGACAAGGACTCTTTCTGCAGATCATTCACCATATCCACCCAGGCCTCAGGAGATGCCCGTTCAGATGGAACGCTACCTCCGCCACTCAACACACTCCCTGCTCCAACTCCAACAACCCAAATCTAATCAAAATATAACAATCATTAATCACAGCAATGTGGAAACTGTATTGATGGATGGATGGATACCTATACTGTACTTGCTCATAACCCCAGGTGATGCCACGGAGCGTTCAATTTGTGTCATTTGGCCTATCTTTTCTTGTAAACTCATCCTGCTCATTAAGTCCTTGATTCTGCGATTTAATGGCCGTTTCGGATCTTTATAGATAGCGTACTCCGCATTTGCTATAATAGCATTCCAGTAACAGAACACTAGAATCCCAACTAAGAACCCGGCAACTCTGGCCATTTTTCTCTTGGCTCTTGGAGTGTTGCTCCCTGACTGTGTTGAAGAAAAAGAAAAAGATGAAACCTTCAGCTATCAAACAATCAATCAACTAAAAAGGTTTGCAAGAATGAATTTGTGTAATATAGTTTTCAGCTCATCTGCGTTTTAGTTAATAAAATCTCAAGTGCAAATGAAGAAGAAAAGTCCAAGTGTCACGGGTTGAATTGGGGAGCTCAACTATTGGCTGGCCGCACAATGCACATGACTCATTTTTGGCAGATACATATCTGTCAAAGAGCACAGAACAGCACACTATCTTATGATCCACAAAATCCACTATAATAAGTTGTCTCCAGGCAGCCGTCCACATATTGAAGAAATCGATTTTGCTTACAAACTAGTAGTGTTTAACGGAATTATTACGAAAGAGATTATTTGCTTCATCCAATTATTCCAACCAATATCAGCCTAGCTGGTTAACAAGCCAAAAATGAATGGGGGAGGCTACTAGGTGTTTATTGCGGTTAGGTAATATGGGGTGTTAATCAATAGCAATAATAATTGTATATTATATTATTAGCATAAAAGTATGGTGCTCATTTGTGTCACTTCTTTATTGCGCTTTAAGTGCCGTAATCTCCACTTCTGCCAGCACAGGATACATATACGCGCATTCTTATTCTTACAAGCTTCTAACCAAATACTTAACCAAGAAGCATAACCAAGAAAAAATCCCATTCTTCCTTTAGCCAAATACTTGACCAAGAAGCATAACCAATTCATTGTTTCTGTTACTAATACAGTTTCCCTGCAAGACTCCTGCCATGTGTAAAAAGAAACTTCATAAAGAACGATATCCGAATTATGCAACCTCCGTAAGCCCTGGCCATACCCTATCAGAACTCACATTCAACCTGAAAACCATATTTCTACTCAATCAAATGCAGAGCAAACGAAATCAACCTCGCACGCTGAGCCCCAAAGAAACAAAAGGACACGTGTCCCAGGCACATCGTAAGCCGCTTAAATAAAGCTATACCCACGTTCCAAAAAACATCGTAGAAGACCATAAAATAGAACCCTTTTCTTTTTTTTTGGGCAAAATCATATATCATTGATTTTGCAAGAAGTACATATGAATTATCCTTTTTTTTTTTTTTAAATAGAAACATCATATCATTGCCATCAAAAGGGTATCCACAGTTGGGGGATACCATCCAAATACAGAGAAAACACGTACAATAAAAAGCAAAAACAAGAAGACAGCCAAAGGATCAAAGAACGATCCTTCATGGAGTATAATCAATATTTACCCCAACGTATCAAATTATTTTGCAAGATTACATCCATAGAAGTCGGAACGTGCTAAAAATCAAAGGCATATACATGTGAGGTCATCGCCTCTCTAACTATCGGCAGCTCTGAACACGGTTAACAGGGCTAGGAAGAGGTTGATGACGTCCAGATACAGGGCAACAGCAGCCCAAATGTACTCGTCATAGCTGTATCGCTTGATCAGATTATCAGTGTCATAAATGATGTAACCACAGAATATTATGGATGCCAGACAGCCATAGATCATCACTGATATCCGCCCCAGAGGGAATATAATCTGCAAGATATGAGGAAAAATGTATCTGAATTCTCACGGAGAGCCAAAAGCGCTTCGATAATGATTTCAAGATTGAACCAGCAAATGTGTAAATCTAAACCCACAAACCTGAATCAGAGCAAACAACATAAGAACAAGAACAGCACCGAACAAGAAGGGACCTAGGAAGTTGAAATCCTGACCCCTCTTTGAAGCCCAGAATGTGTACAGAGTGAGACCAATAACCACTACAGCTGTTAAGATAGCAGACTCCAGAATAACTTTCCCTGCAGCAAGTAACAAACATCAATAGACTATGGATACAACCATAAAGCTTCTCCAATTCAAAATTTCTAGGCATTGTCCATTTTATGGGATAGACGCAAACATTTTGTTATGGGTACCATTTGTTTCCAACTTTTTTCCATTTTTCTCTATTTATTAATCACTCGTCTCTCACTTACCTCAGTTTTTCATCACTTCTTCATCATCATTCCTAAACAAAGAGACATCTTTCTAGAACTCATCCACCACTATTCTATCATTCTTTTTGAATTTGTTTCTATCTATCTCTCCTTTCAGTTTTCCCACTCTTTTTTCCGACAATTCTTTCCATTCTTAGAGCATCCACATTGGTAGTGTTAAACTAGGCTGCTAGTTAACTCCTCAAAAAAATCGCCACATTGTGACGTCAAGAAAGTTATTAAAAGAATCTTTTTTGGTTAGTTAACTTTAACAGCAATTTTAACATTGTATTAGAATTTAATGCTTTTGAAAAAATTCTTTTTTTATTATTTAATAAATTTTGACCAATAACTTTTGACAAGAATGGGCCCACTTGGACTTGAGTGGAGTTTAGTGACTTTGTTTAACACATCTAATGTGACATTTCAACCGTTGTTAAATTTAACTTTCACATGTGGCATTTAGAAACTTCTAAAAATGCACTTTTTGCTTACGTGGGTTAAAATAATTATCTTATATATATCTCTCTCCTCCACGTCATCTCCAATCCACATTATGCATTGGAAATGCTCAGCTTGGGAACAAGTCAGTCTCAAGAATCTACAACGATGCTATCACTTACTATAAATAAAACAGTATCAAGACGCAATATGGTGGAGCTTGAGAACAAGGAAATATCAAGAATCTATACAAATACTACTGCCTAATAACATCTTACTAAACAGATTTAACCAGAAAAGCATGCCAATTCCAGCAGTTCAATCTTCATAATTCTTCAACCATTAGACCTCAAATATCATACTGGGTATTATATCATGCCCGTTTCCTATGAGCAAGTTTCAAGATCCTACACCTACATATTAGTGAATAATTTTTCTAGCCGAAATCTCTACATTCTATGTAACTCTAATCCTTACATCCAGAAATTGAAACACTGAAAAACACGTGGCACTATTTTCCCGAAATACTTTCCACATGCACCAAACTTCCTGCTTCTCGTACAATACTTGGAAGTCCAAACTTGCATATTATGAGTACCCAAAAAGAGACTGCCTACTGATTCCCACTAAAAGAAACTTATCATATTAGCTATATATATATATATATATAGTTTCTATGTGATTTATGATATGCGTCGGAAGCCAGAAGGCACCCACTGGCAAGTCATGGAAATAATAGGAAATTGAGATTCTACAGTCCTCTCCCTAATAGTATGCGCAGATCATAGCATTTCCGAAACACACAGTTCATTATACAAAAAGTAACTTCTTGGATATCCTAACAATTCCCTGACGCCAATCAACTATGGATAATTAAAACGGCAAGACAAGAACTCTATCAAGCAACTCAAGGACAATACAATCAAAATAGTTAACTAATTAATTGAACATCAAAGATAACAGGAAAAGAATCAATTACCCTCGGTGAATGCACAAGTCAATCCCACCGCGAAAGCAAGAGAAAGAGTGAACAATCCAAGCAAGAAATAATTCACCGGATGCTTCTGATAGTAGTAATACAAGGGGCACAAAACTGCAATCCACGATTAAAGAATAATAATTAATAAACTATTGGAACCAATCCCATTGATAAATCAAAAACCCTAGCTCAAAAATTTGAAACAATCACTTGCATAAGAAAAGAATAACCAACCGATAAACGGGGTGATGATGAGAACAATATAAAGGGCCAAACCCGCCCCAGTGGTGGCAAAGAAAAGCGACACCGGACGAACAGAAACCACAACAGCCGCAACGGCAATTGTTAGAAGCAACTGGATAGTTACAATGGAATATATTTTGCGAATAAACGACCACCGGAGTTCCGGGCTCTCCAGCATCATGGGATACAATGGCCGGCTGCCGGACTCCAGGTCATGTTTCTGGTATGGTTGCCCCCACATCTTGTCTCGCACGCAACAACAAAAACCCAACAAATTCAAGAACCGTTTTTTGACCCAAACCCAGTGCGAAGCAAAGCAACTACTGGAGGAATTTATGTTAAAATCTAATTGCAGTTGGGAATTTGAGTTACCTTAAGGAAGGAGGTTATAAATAAGGCGGCGATTGAAGGAAAAAAACGAACTAAGAATGTTCTTGATGTATCGCGGGCAAGCCTTGCACGTGTCAATGCTTTACACTCCGTACCTAACCGGGATTTCCAGACTTATCCCGCTTCGTCTGTTGGGCCTAGGGGTGGCACCGATACCACAAAACCCAAAAACCGACCCGAATTGATCGGTTCGGTCTGGTTTGGATTGGTTTTTTGAAAAGCCCAGTCGGTGGATGGTTTGGGGGGAACAACCAGAGACGGGACGGGTCGGTTCAAGTGTCAGGAAACTGGTCAAACCCACAGTTAACCTAACCGGTTGGACCAATCGGTTTTGAAAAACCGAATCATAACAAGTTAAACCAGTCTATTTATTTTTATTTTTTTAAAATATTTTAAAAGCCGTGTTTATTCCCTAACCATAAGTGAAAACATTTTCTTCATTAATCCTTACAACATAGCATATTGGACTTGAGAATTCTGAATTCATACTTTCATAGTTCAAGTTTGAAAAATAAAAAATTGCAATTGAAAAAGAGAATAGAAACCCTAGGTGGTTCACGCCGCCACCCATTGCATGTGCCGCCTCCTGCGCCTCTCCTGCAGCTTGAGCCGCCCAGTCCTCACAACTTCCTTGCCGCCTGAACCTCTCTCTCTTTTTTTGTTCGAAACCCTAACGTTTCCTGCTCAAATCTCTCTCTATCTCTCTTATTAAGTAATCAAGAAAGGAGCCTAAAATTGGGCCTAAAAAAATGAATGTATCCAAAACTGTGCAGCAACCATTTGGGCTTTACAATATGGGCAAAGTTTTAAGCTTAAAAAATAAATGCAAGCCCACCCGACCCAAAGTGACCCATTGTGGGTGAGGTTCTCATGCCAAGCGGGTTGGACTTGACCCGACCCAAACTGACCCATTGTGGGTTGGGTTGGGTCTGGTCGGGTAGGGTGTCGGGTTGGTTTCGGGTTATAGTTGAACCCGACCCCGCATGACCTGATGCCCACCTTAATTGCCTATCTTTCTTTGTTCTAACTTCTAAAGGAGTAGCCAACCATTTTTTCCTCTTTTTTTTGTTAACTATTTTTTCCTATTTTTTTAGATGCATGTAGCTATTATTATTATTATTATTATTATTATTATTATTCGAGTTGTTTGATACCGCCTTCATCCCACAAATTTAGCAAAATTTTTGTTGATAATATTTTGAAAAGCTTATATATATGAATGTAGCAAAATTTGGACTGACTTGGACAATTATCCACATGGGGAATTGTTTGCAAGATTATTGGTCCGGTACTGTCCAATTTGTGCTTTGCGCATATCATTGGTACACTTAGCTGTATGCCCCCAACCCAATCCAATGTTGTAAAGTTTGTTCGGTCCATGGTAAAAGTTGGAAAATTTTTCAATCCAATAATCAATAAATAAAATGGTCTACAATTTACACGCCTTGCGCTTTTAATGCAATAAATATATTCTCCTCAATGGTGTTTAATTTTATATTTTTTTCATGTTGACTAAAACCAATTTTTTCGTAAACCAATTTGGACAAGGCGTGTGACTATATATAGGTTAGCTTGAAGAAATATATATCTAATTCACTTGATTTAACTTACCATTTAATGTCATATAAACTAGTATTAAGTACTATTTATACTACTATATAGTCAATTTATTATTTAATGTCATATATGTTGCCACATGAGTTGATGCTTAGCACTAGTGGTGATACTTAACATTATTCTTTCTTTACAAAGTGATGTTTCAAAATGTTCACCCGCGTAACCCCGCCACCTTGCCTACATGGGGGATGTTACTAGCCCCAATAACATCCCCCCATGTAGGCAGTTACCGCCATCCTCTTACGGGTGAACACAACTCGGTGATGTTAGAGTCTAAGACTCCAAACAAACATTAGACATCTATATAATAAAGGAAATAAAGGAGAAACTTTTGAATTCAAATTTTGACCTCTATATATATTTAGTTAAAATGCCCAATTTACCCGAATATGTATACTAATTAAAAGTTATAAAAATTTTCATTTTCTTAATAGTTAATTTCACAAAAATGTCATTGAAGTTTTATTGTATTTCAACACTGGTGATTAAAATCCACAAATTTTAACAATTGCTACCTAACAAATAGAGTCTAAAATAGCCCAAAATGAAAAAGGGTTAATTACACATAGCGTCCCCAACCTTTCAAGTTTATTGAGATTACGTCTCTAATATTTAATTTTAGTCTTAGGGCCCCTAAACTTTCAAAAGTGTTACGCCTGAGTCTCTCTAACGATTCCATCTATTTCCACCGTTAAAGTCAAAGGTATTATTGTAAAATACCAAAAATTGAATATTATAATATTTTTTATTAAAAAAAGAGGGGGTAGACCCCCTATGTGCTGCAGGAAATGGCAGCACAAGGGGAGAGACTCCCCTCTTTTTAGCCGAAAATGGCAGCTAATATGGCTGTCATTTTTGGCCAAAAGTCGCCCTTTATTTTTGGCCGAAAATGAGATGACTGTCATTTCCGGCCAAAATAGGAGGAGACTTTGGCCGCCAAAAGGGGGGACTCTTCCCCTCATTTTTGGCATGAAATGGTGGCCAAAATGGCTGCCATTTCCTTTTAAAAAAGAGGGGAGTCTCCCATTTTGGCTGCTAGAGGGGACTCTCTCTCCCCCGCACCCCACATTTTTAGCCTAAAATGGCAACCATCTTGGCTATCATTTCCTGTCAAGTGCTACCGGAGATGGCAGCAATCCAACAGCACATAGGGAGAGGTCTCCCCACCTTTCTTTTTTTTTTTTTTATAAAAAACACTAAAATTTTTGGTATTTTATGATAATACCCCTGACTTTAACGATGGAAATGAATAGAAATCGTTAGAGGGACATCAAGTGTAACACTTTTGAAAGGTTCGGGGCTCTCATGACTAAAATTAAATATTAGAAACGTAATCTCAACAAACTTGAAAGGTTAGGGACACTTGGTGTAATTAACCCAATGATGAAGTGAGGATTCAAATTGTAAACTTTTATTTTTATTTTGAAATTTTGATTTACTCTTACTTTTAGCAGGAAATATGATGGTTCGTAGAGAGGGGTGCAAAGTGGCAATAGTTGGATAAGCAACTTAATGAGCACAACTTAAAGAGCAAGATGAATTGAAGGCAATTATTCCAATACGATTTTAGTTGGAATGAAAAATTTGAAGTGGGAATGAAGATAATACTACATTTGAAACTAGTATTAAGATTTTAAATATCAAATTTTTTAGCACATCATTTCCAATTTTCTACAGTTATATTCTTTTTCAAACTTTATCATACATTGTGTTTTTTGTTGATACAACCCTTATTATCTTTTTATTATACTAAAATATAATTAATTTCACAACTTTTGTATAAGAATTTGATGCCCAACTTAAAGTCAGTTAAAAATTTAAAACTCTAAGAATGTCAAATTTTGCACGTAAATAGTGGATTTTGCTATACATTTATCTATCCATTTACAACTTTTTGCCATTATCTTTTTCTACAAAACTTGTACTCGTTTTTTTACCTCAAAAAGATAATATTCTAGTGTAAGAAAACCATTCAATGACCAAGGGTATATAAAATTATTATTAGACTGTTATATAAATTATTTTATTTCAGCTCAGCCAAATATGCATAAGAATTTTCCCTCAGGAAAAAAAAAAGGCATAAGATATCAGACTAGAATTTCATTAATTCAAAGGTACATAAAAGAACAATTTTGCATGCACAACAAAACGATGTCGTGAAGGCGCTGATCTGACAAGAACCACGACGTTTTATTATTGATTGAAATCCCTAATTTACCGAACTTTGATTTTTCCTATTCTTTCACAACTGTTTTCCTACTTCCAACTAACTGTGGCTGCAATCTGCTGGACGG
Organism: Nyctanthes arbor-tristis; assembly: GCA_963692815.1. Lineage (NCBI taxonomy): Eukaryota > Viridiplantae > Streptophyta > Magnoliopsida > Lamiales > Oleaceae > Nyctanthes > Nyctanthes arbor-tristis. Next base: position 22,490 of record CAVNYN010222823.1, read on the forward strand.
AGATTAAAAGTGGAAGAAAATTTATTTTTATTTAAAAAAAAAGAGAGAAAAAGAAAGGAAGCGGAATAAGGGAAAAGGATGGAGAAAAAAGGAAGAATTTTTCCCTTTACCAAACGAAAGAAAGTGGAGATTTGAATTTTTCCTTTTGGATTCTATCCCATCACTTTGATTTAACATACGCTCCTCTGTCCCGCAGGCTCCTTCTCCAATCTTTTTTCCAATCTGGGTTTTTGAATTCAAGTCCCAGAAGAAGTGGATCGGGTTTTAAGAATTTGGTTTAGGTTTTAACCTTTTTGTACATTATCTTGAAAATAACATTAATGGGTCTGTTTACTTTTATAGCTACCATGAGGAAATTCTGCGAGCTCAATTGTGGTTTTGGTTGCTATTCTGGTGGAAATCTTACGTAATATTTTGTGGGATTTTGGCATTGTCTGCCATGTTCTCGGCTTTTATTAAACTGTTTGGCGTTTAAGATTTCTGGGCAGTTGCTAGAGGTCTCAAATTTCTGTTATCTCTTTCCACAGATCATGAAATACATGTGAATTTTTAATTTTCTCTGTTGTAAATTTCAGTGTATTTATCTATGATGGTTCAGTAGCGGAGGGTAGTGCTTCATAAGTGCAAAATTATTATCTTTGTTCTTATGTTTGGCGAAATCGATTTTGATATTTTATGATTTTGGGCTTGTTTCATCTGCGATGATCCATGAGGACCTTTTTCCCTTCCGAATCTTGTACACCAAAACGTTTAAATTCTATCAATCTACAGCCATGGCGTCAAGCTGAAAGAGGCACTTCCTCCGAATTTGCATCAAAGTCTCCCTCTTCACTGTAAGAGACCTAATTAAAGCTTTTAATTTGGTTATCAAGAACCGCCTTTCAATTTCATATTGTTAGCCTTATCTTTTTGGTTTTTTGTAGAGAATCTCTTATCAAAGTCCGCAAACCTCCTATAGTTCCATTCTTTAAACCCATTGATTATGTGGAAATTTTAGCTCAAATCCACAAAGAACTTGAATCATGTCCTCCGCAAGAGAGGTCGAAGCTCTACTTGTTGCAGTATCAGGTCTTCAAGGGCCTTGGAGAAGTCAAACTGATGCAAAGGAGTATTCGTGCTGCTTGGTTGGAAGCAAGCAATGTTTATGAGAAACTTGTCTTTGGGGCATGGTTGAAATATGAGAGGCAAGGTGCAGAAATAATCTCTGAATTGTTGCCATCTTGTGGTAAATGTGCAAAGGAGTTTGGTATTATAGATGTTGCCTCTGAATTGCATGCCAAGAAAAGTCCAAGCTTTGGTGGAAATGATATCTCTAATGACAATCCTATTTCTAAGAATGTTTCTTTCCAAATTGGAGATGAAAAAGTTGTATGTGACAGACTGAAAATTGCTGGCCTTTCAATTCCATTTCGAGCAATGCTTTATGGGTGTTTTGTGGAATCATCATTTGAAGACATTGATCTGTCTGAAAATAATATTTCTCCTTCAGGAATGAGATTGATCAGTGATTTCATCATAACAGGCAGTTTAACTGAATCACCCTTCTCTCTGTTGTTAGAAATATTAGTGTTTGCCAATAAAATTTGCTGTGAAAACCTTAAGGACGCTTGTGATAGGAAACTTGCCTCTTTGGTTTCCTTCAGACAAGATGCAGTGGAACTTATGGAATACGCTCTTCAGGAGAATGCCCCTGTCCTTGCTGCATCATGTTTGCAAGTGTTTCTACATGATCTGCCTGACTCTCTGAATGACAGTCAGGTATTTGAACTTCTGAGCAGTCCCCATAGGCAACATAGGACAACAATGGTCGGGCCAGCCTTATTTTCCTTCTACTCTTTACTAAGTGAAGTTGCAATAAAAGCTGATCCTAGCTCGGACAAAGCTATCCATTTCTCAAAGAAGTTAGTGGATTGTGCTGAAACCAGACACCAGAAAATGATGGCATATCATCAATTTGCTTGTGTTAGGCTCCTTAGAAAAGAATATAATGAAGCAGAACATCTGTTCGAGGCTGCTTTTGATGAGGGCCACGTCTATTCCGTTGTTGGCTTGGCAAGATTAAGTCACATCAAGGGTGACAAAGATTGGTCTTACAAAAGACTGAGCTCTATCATTTCCTCTTATTCAGCAACTGGATGGATGTATCAAGAGAGGTCTCTATACTATGGGGGTACTAAGAAGTGCAGAGACCTTGAGAAAGCAACTGAGCTGGATCCAACATTGACTTACCCCTACATGTTTCGAGCTGCATCCTTAATAAGAAGAAATGATGTTCAAGGTGCCCTTGCAGAAATTAACCGTGTTCTTGGATTTAAAAGAGCATTGGAGTGCTTGGAACTACGTTTTTGTTTCTATCTTGCCCTCGAGGATTATCAATTTGCTATGCGTGATGTTCAGGCAATTCTGACCTTGAAGCCAGATTATCAGATGTTAGATGGACGGGTTGCAGCATCGAAACTCTGTATTCTTTTGCGTGAGCATGTTGAGAATTGGACAACAGCTGATTGTTGGCTGCAGCTATATGAAAGATGGTCTTCGGTAGATGATATTGGGTCGTTGTCTGTAATTTATCAGATGCTCGAGTCTGATGCAGCCAAGAGTGTGCTATACTTCAGACAATCTTTACTTCTGCTCAGGTAACATTATGTTTTTATTATGCTTTACATATGCATAAGAAATTTGATTGACTTGTTTACATTCTAAATCTGTCAATCATTGTGTGGTTACAATATCTCACTCCCTTATGGTGATCATTAAGAAAAATGTGCTGTTAGCCCATGTCTGTATGTCCTCTCAACTCCGTTATTTGAATAAATTGCAGTGAAATACTGTAAAATGTGGGCCCCAGGGGGTGAAGCAGGCGTATGTGGTTTCAGATAGGGCTGGGGTTAGCCAGTTAGCAGTCTTAACATTTGCTGGATCATCATTCTCTACATTGTGATAACATAACAGGTTTCATGCATACTAGCTATATGAGGGGTGATTAACCTTCTCAGTTTTCATGACAGGTTTCATGCATAGCTGGCTATAACCACTATGTATGATAAAAAGTTAAGCAAAATATGCTTATCAGAGTTATGGAAAACAATATAGCACAACATAGTCGAAAGATGGAAGAAAGAGAAAAGAATGCTTGAGAATGTGGAGGAATTTGACTTGGGGTCCATTTGGTAACCAATCATAATTGCATGAAGGTTAACGCCTCGCATTGATTTGATGTGCCCCCTTATTCGAGAAGCAGAAAAATCAATGTCTAAGTCGTTCAGTCTAGACTAGTTCTATAAATCTCATAATTGACAACAATCAAATACACCATATTAGAAAATTTCCTAGAAATTAGCAAGTTTTTCGAGAAAGTAACTTACAATGTACTATATGGAGGTAATTCATAATGAGCGTAATGTTCAGTGAGAGGCTTTTAGATTTCACTACAGATTCCATGTGTGTATTTTGGCTTTCAAAACTGCATTTTGCTTATTGAACCTGTGGTCTATACTTGTTATGAACCATTTGCAATGTAGGACATGTATCGATTTGAAAAAAAAGGGGGGTTTATATATATATATATATATATATGAGAAAATGATAATCACCTCCTATAGGTCTTTTCTCTGTGCTTCTTGCTTTTCATTTGGTGGAGGAATATAAACCTTTGCCATCCGAATTCCAGTGTCACAATGGGAAATGAGGTGACTGGACTCTAATAATATTTGTTTTATAACCAGATTAAATTGTTCTGAAGCTGCAATGCGGAGTTTACAGCTTGCTCGCCAGAATGCATCAAGTGAGCATGAACGGTTAGTTTACGAGGGGTGGATCTTATGATACTGGTCATTGTGAAGAAGCCTTACGAAAGGCTGAGGAGTCTATTATTCTCCAGAGATCCTTTGAGGCTTTTTTCCTAAAGGCCTTTGCATTAGCCGACTCTACTCAAGACCCATCTTGTTCTTCGACAGTCATATCACTTCTTGAAGAAGCCTTGAAGTGCCCCTCTGATAGGCTTCGCAAAGGTCAGGTATGATTTTCTTGTGCCTTAAAATTATAACTAAAGATAGATAACTTCAATTCGTCATGCAAAATATCAAGTATAGGCTGCTCTTAGGGTAGTCAGGGCTGCATTTGTTTCACACTTTTATAGCAGATGAATAGAATGCCTTTGTAAGTAGCTTGCTGAAACAGTGTTTGTTGTTTAAGCTCATCCCACTGCATCCTAGAGTTGTAGACATATGAAGTTCTGCCAAACATTTGGATTTTCTGAGAGGAGTTATAAACTTATTAACGGTGGCTGCATAAAGGAACTCGAGTCTCGACTAACCTGCTTTTAATTGAAGTTAAACTGTTAAGTATATTTGACTTAGTCATAGAATTGTGATAACATGTCAATTGATAAATAATCAATATATTCAATTAATAAATATAATAAGCATATATTTAGCTAATAAATACAACATCATCTATAGGTTGATGATTTTGTTTTGGACCTTAAATTAAATAGTCTGAAGTTTTGGCTTTTTCTTGTTTCTGTTCTTAATCCCATTCTATGAAAAGTCCCACTACAACTTGTTGCGTGAGAAAAATCATTAGTTACTTGTGAAACTATGTTTTGGATGTTGAAACAATTTGAGATCAATTATGTCTGGTTGAGTGGGGTTTACATTCTTAATGACAGATTGTATTCAATCTGCTTAGTGCATTCACCTCTATCTTCTCATTGCTAGGTCTTGGTCAACTTCTTTACTGGTAATAGAATTATTGTACAACAAGCATTTCTATCTTTGTGATTCTCTTCCTAATGATGTGGTTAGGCTCTGAACAATCTTGGAAGTGTCTATGTTGATTGTGGTAAGCTAGATGCGGCAGCTGATTGCTACATTAATGCAATTAAAATTTGGCATAGTCGGGCCCATCAAGGCCTTGCCCGTGTTCATTCCCTGAGAAATGATAAAAATGCTGCATGTGCTGAGATGACAGAACTGATTGAGAGGGCACCACATTGTGCATCTGCCTATGAGAAGAGATCTGAATACTGTGAACGTGAACTAATCAAGGCAGATCTAGGGATGGTCACTCACCTAGATCCTTTTCGGGTTTACCCTTACGTGTGCTCTTCCGATCTAGCAGGTGAGATTGACTTGGTTCCTTTTGACGCCTCACTCACACTCCATAATAATATTTACAACTAGCTTAAGTTTTGGTGTAGATAAGCCTTCTAATCTACCTCAGGTGGACATTAATATGGTAGGAATATCAGGGTGACCTCATGTATATGTATGAAATGCCGGTGTTCATTATTATTACTGTTAGGCTCCAAAATTTTTCAGGGGAGAGGGGTTTGCGGTTATTTCTTGAACTCAGTCTGGTATTTCTTCTAGCTTGATTGTCACGTCGACTCAAATTTTCATGCAGTGTTGATGGACAACAATAAGGCAGAGGAAGCAATTGCAGAACTGTCGAGAGCCATTTCATTTAAAGCAGATCTTCACCTTCTTCACCTACGTGCAGCATTTCATGAGCACATTGGTGACGTGATGGGCGCCTTGCGAGACTGTCGAGCTGCTCTCTCCCTTGACCCAAACCACCAAGAGATGCTGGAACTTCATGGCCGTGTCAACAGTCAAGAACCTTAAAATCAAAGACTCAGAAGTAGTAAATTCTGCATATATGTACCTTGTAGAATCCAAAACAATATCTTTGTAACACTAGTGTATACCCGGTGACTTACTTCTCACATTAATAATTCTCATTGTATCTTCTTGGCCTCGCACCAAATTTTTGTAAACATTTCTCACAAAATCTTTTGTTACTATTAATTATTATTATTATTTTTTTTTTGGTACAGAAGATCTTCAATCATAATATATTTCTCTTTCGAGTTTTCTTTGATATAATTGGGTTTCCTCGAGTTTGTGCGGTTCATATATCTCCCTTATCTCAAAGATGTTCAACCCAACTTGCACCGTAATTTTAGACATGTGGTTTGCTCTTGCAATCAACGTGAACCAAGTTTTTATGAAGGTGGGCCATTCAAAGAAAACTACCTATTTTGACTCTTGAACATCTACCTCTACTAATTTAATAGACTCAAAATAATCAAATGAACCCTTCTCGGTGAATGCAAATTTCAACTGTAAAATATATCTAAACTGCTTATTCAGGAATCATCAAAGAAGATAATATTTTTTTTTTCCTGTTGCTAATGTGACACATTAATTTTGCACAGTATTTTTACTTCCTAGCTTCAGGCATAAAGTAGTTTATATAATTTTTGTGATTCTAAATGGAGTCGGTGGTTGTTGTCACTGATGTTACCCAATAATGAGTAGGGTCAATCCCAGCCCACCAATCATCTCTCATTCAAATATTTTGTGCGTCAGTTTGTAATCTCCACCACATACTCTGCTTTCGAAATGTTACAAAGGTTGTCCGGTATATATATTTACCATTTAGTGAATTAGGGAAAAAAAAAAAAGTTAAAAGGTGGTCGACGGTAAACTTAGCCATGTAAATTGGACTGCCTCCCTGTATAAGCCATTCATGTTCTTCGTCCTTTTCGAAACCCCCAAGTTAACGGCATTACCGACCTTAAAGCTATATTTTGCTCTGCTTTTCTTGAACATCTTAGCATTCCCCTCTAGCTGCTTAATAATTTGTAAAACTTGAAAAGAACTAAAATCCCACCAAGAACCCAGAGTTATTTTGTGATCTTGATTATGAATCCAGTGTTTCCTATTAAAGAAGAGTACTTGGGAGGAATGTCTTCACCATCTTCATGGCAATTGACTGAACAGCCAGAAAAGGCAGTGGCGGCACCGCCTCAGCCCATGGAAGGGCTCCATGAAATGGGGCCATCACCATTTTTGACGAAAACCTTCGAGATGGTGGATAATTCGGGCATTGATCATATTGTTTCTTGGAGCAGAGAAGGACACAGTTTTGTTGTGTGGGATCCTCCTGCCTTCTCCACCAGTGTTCTTCCTAGATACTTCAAGCATAACAATTTCTCCAGCTTTGTTAGGCAGCTCAACACATATGTAAGTTCCATCTTCTCCTTTTTTTTTCCTTCATCTCTCAACGGATAATTCTTAACTTCTCAGATTACGAAAGAACTTGTAGTGGTTCAAGCCATGTCCATGATTCTCTACTTTCAAGTGTTGATCATCAAGAACGATGAGTAATTTACTTGCTTCTGATACGCCTAGACTTTTGTACTTATGATCTCTTCTTCACATACTTTCTGATTCTTTTTCCAAAGGTTGTAATGTGGATCAATCCCTAGCGAAGATACACCGACCCATTCTTGAGGACGATGAAGCTCTTAAGTATGAACTCCACAAAGTTGCCACGAATAGTTTTAACTTGTCAAATATGACTTGGGAATGGAATTGGATTCTTGCAGGGCTTTAGAAAGATTGATCCTGACAAATGGGTGTTTGCCAATGCGGGATTTATTCAGGGACAAAAGCATCTTTTAAAGAACATTCGGAGGAGAAAGGCACCGTCTCAGTCTCTTCCCTCGAAGCAACCCGTTGGTCCATGTGTTGAACTGGCAAGGTTTGGATTAGACACAGAAGTCGATCAGCTGAGACGCGATAAGCAAGTTTTAATGATGGAAATTGTGAAACTCAGACAGCAACAACAGAATACTAGAGCCTACCTTAATCAAATGGAATTAAGGTTACAAGGAACAGAGAAGAAACAGCAAAAAATGATGAGTTTCCTAGCCAGAGCCATGCAGAATCCAGAATTTATTCACAAGTTAGTCCAGCAAAAGAAGAAGAGAAAAGAACTAGAAGAGGCCAATTCGAAGAGGCAACGCCTGTCTGATCAGGGGCCTAGTTATGCTTCAAGCGGCGAATCGAGCAGAGTCAATGAAGGCCTCAACCTTGTCAAAACCGAACCTTCAGAATTCAACAATCCTTATGGATCCCAAGTGTCTGAACTCGAGGCACTCGCATTAGAAATGCAGGGATTTGGTAGGCCGAAAAGGGAAAAAGACGACGAGCTGGAAGAAATCAAACAGGCCGCGAGCTTCGATAAAGAACTTGATGATAGATTCTGGCAAGAGTTGCTGAACGAGGGCTTAGATCAGTAAAAATTCCATTTATCCAATTGCTTATTGATTTTAACTTCGGATTTGTATTGTATAGTTAGGATCTAAGCCGAGGCGGAAAAGGGTAGCTTATTTGCGGATTAATCAACTATTTCTTCACAGTAACAGTGTCAATATTGGCGGTTTTTCTATGGTGTCCATTAAACTCTATGTATGAAGTTCAATAGATTACATAGCTAGTTCTCATTGAACACATCGAGGGACCCATATATTAATGTGTCTAATGAAAGCCTACCACATAATTTATTGAACTCCATAGACACTATAGAATGTGTTATTGGGTAGATTGTCAGTTGTGTTACTTTTACTACTGTCGAGTTCATCCCCCTCCCCATCCCCCTCCTCCTCCTCCTCCTCCTCCTCCTCCTCCTCCTCCTCCCTGTAAGGTTGTGTCTTTTTCCGCCAATTAACTTTCAGTTCATTTCTTGGCCACTTTTTGTTGGATTTTATTGCAAGTTGGTTAGATTTTTTGTCGACTTGTCCTTATATGTTGTTGATTGATAAATGAGGAAAGTCGGTGAGAAATATCCGCGATTTTTTTTTTCCCAACCAAGTAACTGATATTTTCTGCTTGTGAATTCAATGCCTGTTCTTTTCAGCTGTAGGGAATCAATATATATATATATATATGATTTTGCACTGACAGCAACTTGTGAAAATTCTTGTACAGTTTTTGTTTGTCCTTTACTTCAAAATTTGCAATGATATTTTTTAATCCTATGAATTGGGCTCGAATCCGATCAAACGACCTAGTTACGTAACCTTTCTTGAGTTTTAACATCGACAAGAACTAACATTGCTTTTATCCTTGTAACATATAGCTAGAGTTAACACTTGTCGTGAATGAGTTGATTACTAACCCGAAAAAGCACAAATACGTCTGTTCAACCTGGCCAGGTAACCCCATTTCACCCACTTTTATTCAGTAGCTCTTTTATGAAAATAAATTCGTCTCCTCATTATTGCTTTTCCTTAAGATCATATACGACGTTAAAGTGCTGCATGAGTATTTTTATTAAAGGGTTAATTTCACAAATCGTCCTCAATTTTTGAACTAAGTCTCGATTTCGTCCCCAACTATTATTAAGACACACTACATCCCTCAACTTTTGAAAAATATGTACAAATCGCCTTTTTTACACTATTTCACAAAATTTTTAACAAAAGGACTTGTACACTTAAACTTTTTAAATCTTTTTAAAAAGAGTTTAAAAATAAAAAAATAGAAAACACCACCCCACCCCAACAACGACAGTAATTTTTTGGGGGGGAGACTCCCTCTATTTGTACTGCAAGAAATGACAGCATTTGGCTACCGTTTTCGGTAGCAAAATTGGGGAGAGCCTCCCACCATTTGTGCCGCCAGAGATGGCAGCAATGTTGCCATTTCTGACAGCATTTGGCTGTCGTTGCTACCATTTCCGGCGGCCAAATGAGGGGAGCCTCCCCCCCAATTTGTGCAGCACTTTGGCTGCTGTTTCTGTTGTCGTTTTCGGAGGCCAAATGGGAGGAGTCTCCCCCCATTGCTGCCGTTGCTTGGGGTGGGGTGGGGTGGCGTGTTTTCTTTTTTTTATTATTTTTAAATATTTTTAAAAAAAATTTAAAAAGTTTAAGAATAAAATCGTCTTTTTGTTAAAAGTTTTGTGGAATAGTGTAAAAAGGGACGATTTGTGCCTATTTTTCAAAGATTGGGACTGTAATGTGTCTTAACAAAATCGAGACTTAACTCAAAGAAGGACGATGTGTGAAATTAACCCTTTATTAAACTGCTTCATATTATCAACCAAACTCAAAAATGGGAGGATTCAATCCCGGGTAGTGAAAAAATATTTTATATATAATAAAGTACTATCGGCTGAACCATGATTTGGCGAAGAAACAAAACTAGTAATAACTACTTAAACGGTAATGCCAGTGCGCGGGAATCCTGACGGCCCTGCAAACGACCAATTTATCCAGACCATACACGTCATTTCTTGGAAACCTCCACATAAACCTTTATTTCTTCCTTTTCTGATACACAAATATTCTGCTAACTTTCGAAATTCGAGTGAAGGGGAAACACTGAAAATCATAGGGTTATTTCTTTCTTCTTTTTGTTGGGATTCTTAGGAGCGAAAGTAGAACAGGAAGGACAAAAGATGCTGGCTGTGTTTAATCAATCAGTGGCTAGAGGCCCAGAAGCTTTGAAGAATTTGGATTCGGATTCTGCTTCCTTGTCGGCACTGGATGATGGATACTTGATCAAGTATTTCAATTCTGTTCATCCAGATTCTGGGTCTCTGGATTTTGGGGCATCCGGTATCGTTGCCTACTCTTCCGGCAAGCAGAACCCGCTTCTTCCTAGGTACGATTTTGTTCTCTGAATATTCATATCTATCCAGAAATTGCTTCTATGCTTTATGAACAGCTTAGGGTTTAAGTGTGTGATTCTGTTTAGATGCAATTTTGGGTCATTTTTTTCTTTATTTTTTGTGAAAATCCTTGAATCTTGAATGTGAAGAAGATAAATTTCTCTTGAACTCTGCTTCGTCCTGAATTCTGGTTTGTTACCCTTATAAAATTTTTCGTTTCCTCTTTAATTTCTCTGTTGATTTTTATGTATACATGTGAATTATTTCTTTAAGAAAAGAAATGATAGGATGCTGCGGAAGTGTAGCATGTAAAATGAGAATCTTTTTTTTTTTTTTATTACAAGGGGGATGAAGGGGAGGGGATGGTAGGACTCAAACCTGGGACCTCCCGGTAAGGGTTTAAGTCCTTATCCACTGGGCTAACCCTTGGTCCATGTAAAATGGGAATTGAGAAATATACGATTTGTTATTAGATTTTTATTTATATAATAAATCTAATGAAGAAAGTGAGAAATGGAAACTGAAAACTGGGACATACCATCTTAAATATTTGGAAAGTATCATTAAGGAATAAGTTGTTCTTATTGACAAGAGCAGCATTAGGTTCCTCGCTGAGTCTGACTATATTTCTATATAGTGAATAACGAATAAGCCGTGCATCTTTGAGTTGGAAAATTGAATTTGTCTATGATGGTGTAAGTGTCTAAGTCGTAGTTTTATGCAATCCTTTAATGTTTCTTATCTATTTATTTAATATACATAGTCGGCTCGCACTTAAATCTCAGCAAAGGGAAAAATTAGGGGTTTCATTCTTCTATAATAACTGGTTTCCTTTGTGCAACTCACCATTAAGAATGCTCCACAACTCAAATCAAATGTTCTTTAATGGTTTTTTAAATATATATGATGCATGAAGTGTTTTTATAGCTATTGACAAATGTTGTCAATTCCAATATTTCAGTGATGGTCGCTTGTCGAATGCACCAAAAATAATTAATTTCCTTAGTAGTGAAGTAAGGGTCGAACCCACAGGGAACAGTGAATAAATCAAACAACTAACTATTAACTAGAGATTGGGGGTTTTGAGTTTAAATTGTTAATAAAAATTAAATCAAATGACAAGTAATAATGCAACTAATAAATTGAGTAAGAAGATTAATGAGGAGAAACACCTAATTCTTGGTTTAGTTGAGTCTAGATAAGTAATTCATAAGCTCTCAAAACGTATTTCTAACATACAATTGAGATTTCCAACCCTAGGTATTGATATGATCCAATTACCCGAATTTCTCCTTAAATTGTAACTAACCCAAACAAACTCTTGAATTAGATTATTAGCCTTAGACAATTCAGAATAAGTTCACTAAATTTAATGCAAAGCCAATGTGTAGAACAAGAGAAATAGATTAGACTATCACACGAAAATCGCAAGCGTGCTTTGTAATCTTAGGTTGTGATAGCCCTAACAATTAAAGTCGCTAGTTGTTACAAACGAATCAGGGAGACAACATTTATGTATTGAAGATCTAATTCTAGCAATAGATAAGTAGATGCATCAATCAAAGCGCCCTTTTGAAAGGAAAACACCGAATTATCATATACTTGAATGATAGATTATCACAACAATCCCAAATATAAATACTAGAAATAACGTTAAGAAAAAGAGCTAAAAGAAAAACAAATCTTTAAACTTCAACATCCCCTCGAATTAGGTAGAAGAGGCCTTAGCCTTGCATGCTCACGTCAATCACAAGTTTGGTGTCTTTGCTCTTCCAGAAACTCCTTGTGCTTCTCCCAATTCTATCTCTTTTGGTGTGTCTCGTTTTTCTCCCATCTATCCCTCTTTTATAGCCCTTGAAAAACCCCTCTAAACACCCCAGAAGTCGTGTATAAACTTGGCCCGGAAATAGAGTCTCAATAAGAAAGGGATTCTTCGGGTATAGGGGCGGGTGGGCGCACTCGGACAGCAGGGCGCCCGCCCTGGACAGTCTGCTGCTTCTGCACAAATTTCCACTTGGTGGGCGGGCGCACTAGGGGATTAGGGCGCCCGCCCTGACTCTTCTGCCTCTGTTCTTGATTTCTCGTACGTAGCAGTGCGGGCGCACTGATAATCGCTGTGCCCGCCCTGCTTCCAACTTTTCCTCTATTCATTTCTAGTCCTTCCGGTTTCATTGTCCCACATCTTAGCCCCCAATTTATGAATTCCTTGCAAGACACGTCCAATCTGATTATTTTCACATTTTCCTTGGCCCTTTTCCAAATAAACAAATTAAACACAAACACCTATTTTTAATGCAACACAACACATAACAAACGCAATTTTGGGGAAATTAAACACTCTAAACTAACACTTATCAAGTGATAAGTTGTGCTGATCATGCCAGGCTTTTCACTGCTGTGGATGACATTTTCTGCTTGTTCCAAGGGCATATTGAGAACATAGCTCCAGTAAAGCAGCAATATGGGTTGACAAAGATAGCTAATGAAGCTTCCATTCTACTTGAGGCTTACCGCACCCTCAGGGACAGGGGCCCTTATCCAGTTGACCACGTTGTAAGAGATATCAAGGGAAAGTTTGCATTCATACTGTACGACAGAACCCACGAGTCTGTCTTTGCTGCTGGGGTGAGTTCTTTCACCTCAACATTTTCTTTATAGGAAAATTTTAGTTTTAAGAACATAATTACTGGAGTACTCTCAGTTGAGATCTTCAAAACTGGATCTCATATATGTTAGAATTATTACCTTCATGATGCTGTAGGGTGCTGATGGGAGTGTGCTTTTGTTCTGGGGAATGGATTCCCACAGTAATCTTGTTTTCTCTGATGATGAAGTGGTTGTAAAGAAGGTGTGTGGGAAATCATATGCACCCTTTCCAAAAGGTATAATTCTTGAAAGAGTAACTCGACTTAAATTTAGCAATATCAACCCTGCAAAGTATAGACATTGGACTTTACTCTGCAGTCACCAAGCATGAATGTGTTGGTTCCTGTGGTTACAAGACTGCAGGCGTTTTTCCTTCACGACACTAGACTGGTGTTCAGATTGTAGTTTTAGTGTAACCTTATTGTAGCTAATTCTGCTTCTTGGTTATTCATGTTCTTCATATTCTGAGTCTTGTTTCTAGCATGCAGTTTGTAAGTACAGGATTCTCATGCTGCTATCTGGCTTATTTGCTCTTAGGTTGCTATTTCACGTCTTCTGGTGGCTTGAGAAGCTTTGAATTTCCTCAGAAAGAATTGAAGCCGACACCATGGGTTGATAGTTCTGGACAGGTCTGTGGTGCTACTTTCATAGTTGATGAGCAGTTGAAAAGGGAAACTGGAATGCCAAGAGTTGGGAGTGCTGGAAATTGGTCGACTGAATACTAACAAAACTAATCTCTGGATTCACTCTATATAGTTGCTTGTCGTTCTATTTTCATGAAGTGTACCCTACTGTACATCTATAATCAGAAAGATGAATGAATCATGCAAGTTTATGCATATGGAGTGCACATTGTTTGAATGAAACAATAAGGCTTCTCATCAGATTTCTGTGGGTGATTTTGTCAATGGTGCTCGTTGTTTCCAGACTGATGCTTGTGTACTTGTTCACAAACCTGCTCTAATGAGCCAATCCTTCTGAGGCCTGAGCTTAAGTAGCCGTATCCGGAAATTTCTCTTTTCTAATTCATCGAAGTTGGGAAACTGAGATTTCCTGCCGTGTGACCACAGATTAAGAGCCAATTTCAGGCTTTCAATCTCTCGGAAAGGAGGTTTAGTTCTTGAGGCAAAAGCTCAAAATTGAGGGTACTTTTGTGGGTAAGGGAATGTCGAAGGAGGGGCGGATCTAAAAAACACTTTCTTAACACGGGCAATAATAAAGAAAATTTTTAATAGTAAAAAATTTTATTTTTCCACATAAATTTTCAGCCCCTGCTACCCGAGCCTAGATCCACCCATGTGTTGAAATCATGCTATATGGGAAGCAAAATGGAGGCATGTTTGTAGACTCGTATAAATAACATGTTTGACCTGCTACTTTTTGCATAATAATAATGCATAAACGAAAACTTAGAGCTCGTTTGATCCCATTTATTCTCACAGTTTATAAATTTACCTACCACTGATTTGACAACAATTCAATTACAACCACATATTTTACACTTTTTTACATGTTCAATACACATTCTACATCTCTCCTCATTATAAATTCAACAAATAAATAGAATCAAACAAGCTCTTAGTTTGGTCTTATTTGGTCATGATTAAAAGCTAGTAGTCGTTTAAAAACCATCACCATGTTTTGGTTTAAGGGTCACATCTTACATGGACCAATAATAGACAACTCTAATGTCGTGTTTTGTAAATTGGCCCACGATGGAAATGATGTTCGATTAACCTAATCACTTTGGATTTCAACGAATCTTAATTATGTTTGTTGAACTTTATCACCATCTTACTTTGTTAGATCCCTTTCCCTGTAATTAATTAATCTTGAGGGCTGGGGTTTGCATTTTCAATATTCTTCGCAAATCTAAATTAAACAACGCTATGATAATAATTCGTTGAGTCCCATACTATGTTTTAATGGAAAAAGATCCCATATATTGCTTTGAAGGAAGGCAAAATTTGGCTTAAAAATCTTAAAGAATACCTAAAATTGCTCTTCCGATCTCGTTAGAATTTAGATTAATCCTTGATTCATATAACAACCAAAACCAATCCCGTCCCAAATTTTGATAAATGATTAAAATTGTAATCTATATTAGAACGACAACTAAGGAGGACACGTCTGCTTTTTTTTGTGGGTTGTATATTGAGTGAAAGATAATATTCCTGTCATTAAATTTTATATTGTAGGATTGTGTTAAGTTTCACAAAATGAGTGGAGAAATCAAGTGATTCAACTTGAACCACGATACAAAAATTGTACTTTTAAATTAAAAAAATTCTTGAACTGAATCTAATAATTTGCAATGAATCAATCCTTAGGATAATTGGGATCAGGTCCCAGAATCATTACATCATTACAGATTAAATAATAAAACATAATTAGAACTATTATTATCAAGACAAGTGTACCTTTTCCCAAACCTATTCATCAACCACTTAAAATTTGCAAGAAACTAGAAAAAATACTTAAGTAAGTTTATCTAATCATTGTTTAAGTTAAAAAAGACAATATAATTTTGTCATTACAACTTTTTCAGGCCAATATTGGGAACTTTGTTAAGAATGTGAAGCTTTTTCCACTTTATGTTACAATGACATGCTGGTGACTCTGCATGCACCTATTGGTTTGGACCTAACCAAGTGGTATCAAAGCAACATAATGTCAAAATCAGTACTTCCTTTTTATTAGAAATTATTTTTAATTTAAGGGTGTTGAGGTTTCATTTCAAAAGTTGGACTCGTCAGGCCAAAGGTAATAGCTCAAGTGGTAAAGAGCAATCCTTACCAGGACGAGATCCTGGATTCGAGTCTATACCCTACCCCGAAGTTCCCCCCAATTGATCTAAAAAAGTTGGACTCGTCTTTATGAACTCATCTTCAATTCTAACGTTAAAGTGAAGATTGATCTCGATAATCCCTCCTTGAACCAAGCAGCATATTCTCTTGGCTCCGGCCCTAACAATTACTGATAGCACATTCATCTCTCTTCCTAAAACATATATATGTTTTATCAGAGCTCAAATCTTCAGCATGCTTAGGTTACTACTTTTGTGTGGGCATGACAACCTGCAACCATCTTAAGAGATAACTATGAATCTTCGCGTGAGTTGTGGTCCAACTTTTGGAACCCCACTGTTGTATTATATGGATCCATATATCGAAAAGTTCAATTAATTTTGATACTTGTAAAAGAAATGAGCTTTTATCATTTAACTCATTAAATAGAGTAAAGATTCAACCCAAAATCTTCTACTCTATATCTAGCCTATTAGGATTCGTTCGCCCTCGAGGTTTACGGTCTAGACTCCGGCACTGTATATTACCTGATCCATAAATCATAATGGGTGTTTCATGACATAGGGTTTTTGTATAAAAGTGAATAATTGGATGCGGGCAACAATTGACAAATGGCATTTGCAAAGGAAAAGTTATTCACGTTACGTGTGAGATATATATGAGATTGTTAGGTCGCTTGTCTTTTCATTAATTGTATAAGAAACAAGTGATGCTATTGGTTATTTGTGGGCATACGATTTGACACTCCAATGTAGCTAAGTGCCTAAGATACAGTATCTAGGTTGATCGATTTCTGCATTTTGTGATAGAATGTTCTTGGTACTTGGTTCTTGTCCAACGCCAAGGTCGAGAATTTTAGGTGCAAATTCAAATAATCTAGAAACTTAATTCCAATTACCAATAACTACATGTGATCGAGAGATTAAGAGCTTGTTTGATTCTTATTATTTGTCCAAATGTGAGCAATTATAATGAGAAGAGAGGTAGAATATGTATTGGAAATGTAAAAATAAGAGGTAGCTTGTTTGAGTAGTTGTCAAATCAGTACTATGTAAAATTATAAATTATCAAATAAGCTCTAAAACTTTACAATGATTATAAGGTGGCGGAGATGTTTTGACAAGAAAATGATTTTCATCGAGATGGTTTGGGGTCGAGTGCTTTTAAACAAAACACAAGACAAGATGCATGGTTCAACAGAATACTCATTAATCCCATCAAATACGCCAATTGAAATAACTTGAATTTTTTCATCTTAATTACATCTCCTGGCTTATAGATATAAGGTGACATTACATTAAAGGGGTTGTATTCCATCCAGACTTCTATCGGCTTTTCAAAGCCTTTTTTTTATGGATGACTTTTGTGGATTTTTTAAAGATTTCTTAGACTTTTGTGAATTTGATGCAATTTAAGTAGGAAACTTATCTGACTTCTTTTTTTTACTTTTATTTAAAATCTTTACAAGACTTTAGATATTCATTTTTAAAAAATTATAATATATAATATTATGTCGAACAATTTTTTTAGATGAGCAATTACACATTAATAAAATTATTTTCAAAAAATGAAAAATCAAGTTGGTACTAAAAAAATTTTCTGAATTTTTATAACATTGTAAAATTCGTAGCCTTTCCTAAAACCAAAAAAATAATTTATAGTTTCAGCATCACTGTGTGATAAAAAAATAAAATATCACCAAAAAAATAATTTATAGTTTCAGCATCACTGTGTGATAAAACAAAAAAACAATTTATAGTTTCAACATTACTGTGTGATAAAAAATAAAATATCACCCGCTCTCCCAACATAAGCGGGAAAAAAGTTGGGATAAGGAACTAACTGGACAGGACATTGATAAAAATATCTTATCACATCTTGTCTCGATCATTTTGAGCCTAAATGAACAATAATTGAACTAACAACACAAAAATGTTCAAGGTAAACAAAAAATCATTAATGAAATAGATAAAATAAATGAGTGCTTGAAATATAGAAATGGAAAAGAAAAGAGAAAAATTGTAAAGAACGCAATGGGATCACGCTTGAATGGTACCAAAAAACACTGTACCGTGGGGTGGCGAGGCAATGTAAGAGCTACTCGTCCCACCATTTTCATTTAATAAAAAATATAAGAATTTGAAAAAAGTAAATAATAAATAAGAATAAAAAGTAAATTAGTAAAAAATAAGACGGCCATATCCCCTGTCTTGAGATGTAGCGAGCAATGAGATGGGGCATGTCATGAAAAAAAATCTTAGGCAGGGAAGGTGGAAGGTCGATAGAGAAAAATGGAAAAGAGACTTTTTTAAAAAAAATAACTCAAACAGTCTTAAAAAATCTCATATGTGCATGTGAGACTTTTAAAGACAAATTTTTCTTTAAAATTTACATAGAAATTCTCTAAAAGTCCCAAAATTTAAGAAATCTCACAAAATTCTAGTCAATTTGAATACCTCAAGGCTTATTGAGACTTTTGAAAAGTTCCAATTGAATACCTTGTGATTTTTAAGGACTTTTTAAAAGTTTTAACATGTTTCAATTGAATACGTTAAAATTTTTAAAAAGTCTTGAAAAGTCAAAATTGAATACCTCATAATTTTATAAATCTTCAAAAAGTCTTTAAAAGTCCTAAATGAATACACCCTCCTAAATTTTCGAAGTGAGACCCATCGGGAGGGGAAAAAATCAAAGCAAGACAAAAATCAAATGGTTACCACTATTTTTGGTATTTTGTCAATACATGTAAATATAACGATAAATCCAGTGACCAAACCACATTATCTCTATAACTTTGTCTTGTTATATAATCTCTCCATATTTATCTTTTCTTTTTCCCATTAAAACCTTCATCAAGATTCATGTGAGAGAGAGTACCTTTGGGGTTTCTTCCAAAGTAGTCACAATAGCTTTGTCCGCATGGTGGTGGCGTCGGCGTGATATTATTCAACTTATTGTCTCACTATGGACCACTGCAATTTCTCCCTTTCCTTCTTATAAATTATATTAATTAATTCCAACATTGCGTATAATTTATAATTAAATTTCACAACTTTTCAGTACTGATCCATAGATATATGAAAACAAGATTCAAAACAAAATTTGATCTCTTTTTTTTGTTTGGGGTCTCTCTCTTTAGTCTTTTGCTATATATATAGGTATCCATCCATATTCATCTTGTTTCAAGTTTCCATAAAAACGGTTCTCTTAGCTAGCTACGATATCCCCTCATCTCTCAAGCTATCTCTTTATCATGTCTTCTCGGCCTCCACCGCCACCGCTAAAGGCTAATAGCACTCGTGGCCATGCATGTGTATATATACATCGTGCACCAGTAGCAGATGAAGCTGCCAGCATGATCTTAACTTACCCTCTGATAATTCGGGGTAAGATCAGATCATGTGACAGCTTCATCTGTTATCGGATCACGAAAATCTAGAGCAGAGTAAGAGATGCTAATACTGGGTAATTGGCTTGTTTTCACCAAGTAAGAAAATGAAGTCATCGTTTGCTTAATTTTTTCATTGAAATATCTTCTTTTTCATTCTTAATAATTACCATTCAAGAACCAAGCTAATTTTTCATTTGTTTTCAATTTACTGGTCATCATAGGTATATAAATAATCATTCATTTATTTATTAATATATTTATTCAGTTTCTTAATTATACCAGAGTTGAGCTTGAGAGAGAGCGAGCATGGGAATCTAGCAAGCAGGAAGAGGTTTAATATGTTAGAGTTGGTGACAGAATTTGGTCTGTCTTTTACCTGTTTTTGGTGCTTTTGAGATCCCTCTTTAATTTTCATCAGTTAATTTTTGTATTGCATTTTTAATTAGTTGCTATCATGGCGTTTCTTGATTTAATTATATCATCTCTCTAACTCTTTGTAATTAATTAATAATACAGATAAAGCTACTGGAAACAGCAAAGAAAGAAAAGAAAAAGAAATTAACATATATATATATATATGAATAGGTAATGATAATTAATGTAAAAGGATGATCATGGGATGTGGTGGGCATTTTTTATTTTAGAAATAGAATGTGCCCACCTCCAATCTGATGATGTTTTGCCAAGTGTCTAATTAATTAGTGAAAAGTAACTAAAACAGGAGACACTTGGTGAGCATTTTTTACATTTGAAAAATCTTTATCCCCTCCCTCGTAGCTATATATATCCATTGGTGCAGAGTCGACATTGTATGTGAAGGGTGCAAAAAGTAAGATTGAAGGAGTTCAGTGAGGGAAGTAACAAAACGAGGAGTAATTAAGTCATGCTAGCTATATTTATTAATATGACCCACAAACATGCATGCATGATCACTTGTAGCAGCATTAATAAGATTCAAGTGAGGACTGAATAATCAAACTCCACTTGTATAACACAAAAAAAAAATAAAGAAAGAAGCAATTGATCAAAGCTGTTGAATAGAACCATATACTTTCTTCATCTATTAATCCATAATAATCTGCAAAGTTCATTCCCAGCTAGATGCTATATAATTGCACATCAGATAAGAAATTGCAGCAGAAAATAACCAGTACTCAAAGCCCAAAATCCAAGCAGCAGCAGAGTATGTAGTTCCCTCATTTTGGGCAAAGAACATATATAGAGTTTTCAAGGCTATAGTGGAGGAGAGTTTCCTAAAGGATTTGGCAGCTGGGTTATGATCAGTTATCATCCAAGAACCTCTTAAGCATCTCCTTACAGGTTAGTAGGTACTCCAAGCTGGTGATCATCATCAACATTGAGAAACTTGTCATGTTTTATAAAAAGAAAATAATAATAATAATAATAATAAAATAAAATAATTGTAGAGACTGCCTTGCAAATATATAGCTATAGCTTTTTCAAATCGCTTCCCGAGCCTGCATCCTTGACCACAATAATCTTTTAATCAAATCGCTAAATCACAAAACCCACGTGTTTTCAGTGCAATATTGTAACCCATTTTGCAACTTGGGGATTCTTATTATACATATTATTATTAATTCTAGAGGCAATTTCTCCTTTTTCACATTTAACAGGGTGATGATGCTAGTCTCTTCAAATGATCAGCATGAATTCTTGGATTTTCACCTAAAAGTAATGTGGAATTTCAGTGGGTTAAGTCCAAAACAAACACATATATTCTTAATTAGTCATGACTACCATGTAGTTTTCCACATTAATTTATTTTTATATATATAATAATCATTATTACTACAATGAGATTATTATTGCAATTTTTATCCTCGCTACAATGCTTATACTTCTAATTAACTGTCACATCGAAATCCTTTTTCATCAACATTAACTTTACAAGTATTGGGGTGTCCCGTGTTCATGTTCGCATACGATAAAGGTCGTCAATTGTGTGTTTGATTGCGTTGCATTGCATGGCCTATATATGTGCAATTTTCAAAATACAATAACAGTTCAAAATGCCTAACACGCATCACAAGCTATTATACCGCTGAATATAAAATCATATATGTGCTTGATCATTTTTCTATGGAATCATATAAGGTTCTTTGAGGAAATCTGACTACCAATAAAAAACAATTACCCGTATAAAATCACAAGTGGACATGTACGTCCAATTAACTTGACTGATTTTAATTGCTAGCCGAGCTATCCATACGGAACCATATCTAACTCGATAGAAAAAATGTATTTATTTAATTTAATGAAAATGAGATCCAAAATTCACGAGAGTTGTAGACATGTACCTATAGGAAGTATTAATTAATTAATTGGAAGTACATATCCTGCTACAATTAGTCCAGTATTGAGCAAATTAGAATACTAAACAATTTTAAATGGTACGGAAAATGTTGAAACAAAGCTTTAAACCTATATATACGCAAGCTTTTTAGAATAAAAAACTAATAGTGCGTGAAGAGGTATATGCTCGATTCTCATTGCCAAACGCGCAGAATATAATGTTCTAGATTAGTTTCAATGGTAGGCCAACATAGATTCAAGTCATCTTTCACATTATATGTGATAAATCAGAAAAGAAAACCGGTCAAAAAGAAAAACGAAAAAGAAAATTTGAATAATGAAGAGTCGTACTGGTAATTTATTGGTGAAAGAGGTGAAATAGTCACATTACAATCATGTCCCTTCTTGAGTTTCTCATTATATTTCGTCACCTTTTAGATTATTATAGATTAGCTATATATGTCATTGCATTAAAAATTCTGTCATACAATTCATTGGAGGAAACCAAAAAAAAAAAAAAAAAAAAAAGAAAGAAAGAAAATCATATATAATAAAATCAAGAAGAGGCCATCATCATCCTCACAAATTCATCATAACTGACTAAACCATCTCCATCAAGATCAGCTTCTCTTATCATCTGCTCGGCCTCTTTGTCCGTTAGTCTTTCTCCCAAATTTATCATCACATTCCTCAACTGCACAACACACGAGCCCGAAATTCAAGTCAAAGCTCAAATAAATACCTCATTTAATCGAGGCTTTGACTTTTAGCCGGTGTCCATTCTTGATAAAATGTTATGTGGTCTATATTACCTTATTGAACATTACAAGATTTTGTATAAGAGATTGATGGCTGGTTTTAAAAGGTCACAGGGCAGAGAATATCATGAATAGAGACTCATTGAAGCGTGCGCTCACCTCGATAGCTG
The DNA here is from genome assembly GCA_963692815.1 of Nyctanthes arbor-tristis. Taxonomy (NCBI): domain Eukaryota; kingdom Viridiplantae; phylum Streptophyta; class Magnoliopsida; order Lamiales; family Oleaceae; genus Nyctanthes; species Nyctanthes arbor-tristis. Next base: position 45,042 of record CAVNYN010222823.1, read on the forward strand.
ATATGAAACCATCTTGATCCCTGTCGAAAACAGATCGGAAGAGCACACTTTTAGCTCCTCTGCTACATTGTCCTGCCAAGTGTAAATAATTTATGATCAGTTCTTACTTCTAAATGTTACGAAGTTCTTAAAAAAAAGACGGAAAGTCTGGTGAAGCGTTGAGGCAATCGTTCAAGTTTATTATTAAACAAAAATTATAGTACCTTCATCTTTCTTGCCATAATACCCAAAAACTCTTCAAAATCTATGGTTCCATCTCCATCACTATCAACCTCATTTATCATTTCTTGAATCTCTTCCTTTGTTGGGTGTTCATTCAGTGAATGAATTACTGATGCAAGTTCTGCCATGGTGATTACCCCTTCAAATAGACAAGAAAATTTTAGTCACACGTTTCTCAACCAGAAAACCAAAGTCGGCCTTAGTCGATAAAAGATTACTCAAGAAACGGAAACACTTACCATCAGAATCTTTGTCAATCAAACAGAAGGCTTCCCTGAACTCTGCAATCTGTTCTTCTGTCAATGCATCTGCCATAATTTGGACACTAATCTTGATTCTGCAGTCTTCAAACAAATGAGAAAAGGATTTTATTCTACTTGCTGTCCCAGAAAAAGGGTAAGAAAATCCTTAATTTAAACAGAAACATGACAAGAATTGTAGCAAACGTTGGAAATATAACGAGACACTTTTTCTTTAGTAAATGGTTAAAAGTCAAACGCAACAGGGGAAGAAAGAAAGAAATTCTCCCATTCAACATTCAAGAAAGAAACTTCTAAAAATGGAGGGTCTAAAATCAACAGTTTGAATTGAATAGAATAGTACTGCACGTCTTCAAAGGGCACCATTACGAGAAATATAAACTAGTTATCGGGTGAGCTGTCCCCATATAAGTCAGCTCGACCATGACCCGAATTTATTGGGGTTTGATTTTTTCACAATTTTATTTAATTATGCAACGTGTGCGTTCATGCAAGTCAACATACTAGTGCGTATACGTTCGTGGTACAAAGATTGAACATGTCAATTCATAAATTTTTAAACTTTGTTATCTACATACCCCTTTCCATTTTTAAACACGGGAGGGATACGTGTGATGTGCATAGATTCAGGTCTCTTGTCATACATTGAGCTTTCTATAAAAAACATGGAAATGAAGGCCGGAAAAAAAAATTGTAATATTTTCTTAACGAATTGCTTCACTTTGAGGGAAGAGGAGAGCAATTTTCTGGGGAAACAAATAGGGATCCGAGTTTGAAGCACCATGTCAGTGGAGGTCTGGCTCCAAATTCGGAGCCTTATCTATTCCAATAGCCGACTGCGAAGAGGAGAGGGTCAACAAATTAGCCAACCCCACCCCCCCCCCCAAAAAAAAACCCAAAAAAGGAAAAGAAAAGATAATATATTTAATAAGTGTTATATAAATTACAATTCCTTCTATAAAGGTCAAATATAGAGGGTAGGTAGCACTTTGCAATCTCTTAAATTACATTGACAAATTCTTTTCAATTCATGTAACTTACATTTTATATGCATCTATCATATTTATAATAATTATTATTTACTTCACCTCATTCCTGGCCATGACAATTAAGTTAGTAATAATGTACTTATTTAGTAAGAATAGTGATGTGATGAAGAGCATCTACTACCAATATAGGTTGCGTTTTTAATGCAACATTAATAAAATGATCACGTCTGTTCACTGTCCTTGCATTTCTTTTCACATTCAATGTTTAGTTTGGGGATCCTTATCATGTCTTTGTGACTTGTTAACCTTCCAAGTAGATAGCTTCCGTAATTAGGGGTTATCCTTGACGATACTTGTGAATGTGGTGGAAGTTGATTTTTTTCAATATGACAACGGGCAACATAGAACAACTCCCATGAGCAGCAAGAAATGTATGATTTCTATAAACAGAGATAAGTCTAGAAAACATATTTAAATCTTAAAGATCCAATAGATACTAAGATTAGAAGAGAACAATAGCAAGCAAATCTACAAGTTCAGCTAGGAGATCTAAACTTTGTGGCCTACATATGAATTCCGAGCTACATACCTAAAACAGACATGGGAATTGGGATAGACATCAGTAAATGTAAATTTAAATTACAGAGGTTTTACTCATTCCTTTGTAGTTTTGTTGATGAGGGACTTGTGGATATGTGGAATCACACCACCACCAGCTATGGTTCCTTTGATGAGGGTGTCAAGCTCTTCATCCCCGCGAATGGCCAGCTGCAAGTGCCTCGGCGTTATTCTTTTCACTTTCAGATCTTTGCTAGCGTTTCCGGCTAACTCAAGCACCTCTGCTGTCAGATATTCAAGAATTGCAGCTGAGTAAACAGCTGCAGTTGCCCCAACTCTTCTATTAGCATTAGTTCTTGACTTTAATTGACGATGAATCCTACCAACCGGAAACTACACTCCATGAAATGCAAAAAGATCTATTCAAATTTATGAGTTAGATATCAATACATAAAATCAGACAATATCAAACACAATGATCGCAGAGGCAGCTGACCGGAAAACACATTTTTGGAAGCAAAGTTACTCTCATAAAGCTAATTAGCTAACAGCTAGAAGAGCCATCCCTCATCCTTCAAGATCACATTACTACAGAGTGCAAGGAAACCTATGCTCTAAACATCAACACCATCCATCACCGTGTTAACTGATAAAATGCTGGCTGCAACTCCTACTAGTGCTCAATATACAGCAGCCACATATAGGGAATTGCGTGGAAAGGTAATTAACTTTTAGCTTTTGCTAGGTTTTGGACTCTTCAATTCTCCATGAACTGCCCAGAGTAATGGACACACGGTTACCCCAGAATACAAGATAAGCCTAGTAACTTCCAATTTATGCTCATTTACTTGTTAACATGTGCACGATCTCACATAAACGTGCAAGTATATAAATCAAAGAGAATACAAAATCCTGTGTTCATAAGGGGCCACTATGATTAGTGTTACACAAACCCAGCAAAAGTTCCAAAGTGCTTGAAGAAAAAGAAATCTCATTCCATAAATCAAGATGCTAAAAGGTAAAAGCAGTTCTATCATCCAATATCAAGACTTTATCAAAGATTCACCCGCACAGAGAGGCCCTAAGAACTAAAATTGAACTTTATATCAATGGAACTGAATACCTATCGTTCCTTACCTGAAGACCAGCACGAGCTGACCGAGAAATCGGCTTTTTCTTGTCCTTCTCATTGTTGGCTGCCGCAGCCGTCGTAGTCTTTCCCGCCAAAAGCCCCTTCCCATCTTTTCCGGCCATCAACTTCCATTTTTAACCAAAAAAGTGTCAGATAAACAACCCAACCGTGAATTGCATTACAAAATATAAGGGATGTAAAATATTCCATTGTTTGAACAGTTCTTCCCCCCCCTTGTTTTTTCCAATTCTTTAATTCCATCCTCGCTTCTCTTAAATTCATGTAAAAAGGCAAGTGGGAGGAAAAAGAGACAGGTGAAACCAAAATTTTTTGTTGAAATTGTACAGCAGATCTGGCTAGTTTCGAGCAATTAAAGTTGAATAAAAACCCAACAAGATGAAAGAAACAACAATTCAACAAAATCCGGAGAGATTAGATACCTGATAAAGGAAAGCACAGGACGAATGGAACAGGAGCGCAAAAACTTAAAAGAGTGTGTACAAAGATGGGGGATATTGGGGACAAAATTTTGGCGGTTGCTTTTCGGAGGGAGATCTTCGCGGTTCGAATATTTCGATTCGATTTCACTTGCCGCTGAAAACAATGTTTGGAAAAGAGCTAAATGTTTAGGATGTAGGGTTTTTGTAGTCCCATTCCAGTGCCACATGTATCATCAGGTGCCATAGCATATGGTTCATTTAGATTAAATTTTATGGTTTTTGATTTTATTAGAATTGATTTTGTAAAAAGTGATTTTTTTAAAAAATGTGTAATTGAAAAGTAAAGAAAATTTACGATATACGTGAAATTATTTTTTGGAATAAATATGTGAACGGGGATTGAAAATTGTTGCACATTTTTGTGGACGTGTAACGTGTTATCCTTGCATTGTTCAGCATTATTACTTATTAGTGCATTATTATGTGATAATTTTGGTTGGCCAAGTTTAGAAAATACATGTAGGTTGAAGGGAATTTGGGACTGCCTAGCTAACTTGGGCAGCTTCACTTCTCACATTCGTTCCCTTCTCGTCTAGCTCATTTGACCTCCGTTTGATTTCTAATTTCATAGAGAGCTAATCCAATATGTATACCTTGAAATGTCAAGAGCCCCCACGATAAAAGTTTAAAAGCGATGCCTGTCTTTTGATGGTTAATATGTTGTTGCATTGTTTGTTCTTTGCTGGGTATCAGCTTTGTCCCTAGTTCATTTGGCTAAATTCAACTCCCTCTTGCTTAAAATTTTAAAAAAACTAGCTCAAGTTATCTAGTTTCATATTTCAAAAGATAGCTCAGGAAAACTTTCAAATTTGGGCATTTTATTCGGCGTTTATATTTGCTTCTAAATTTAGCGTTTTGTACTTTCATTGTTTTAATTATACCATTTAAATAAAACGATGACATATTCCAAGGCATTAACAGTCATTTTATATTTACTTTATCAGAACAACAAGATCTTTTAGTCATTAGCCAATGCAGGAAGAACGGTGTACTAGTACATATTTTTTTACCACATATACAGTATTAACATTGTTGTATTAGAAATGCTCTAGGTAGCTTTGATGCTTAGTCAAATGCAGTCTTAATGCTAGTCCCGATCTCTTGTCATACGTTTGTTAACCATACGTCTGACGGGATTATCTCGTCATACGTAATCTCGTCAGACACACACGCGACTGTAGATCACTAGACATAGACAAACAACACGTGTCCCACAGTGAAACAAGTATATGTGGTCTATCTAATCTGACTGCATGTAGTGGGATAATAATTGAGACAATCTCGCTATTTATACGATGAGACATCATTTTTATTATTCTTTACCGTTTTTTCTTTATAGTTTATTTAGTAGTTTTTTGGGGTGGAAAGAGATTTTTATTTGAAATGTATGGTGAATATGTGAAAATGGGCTATAGTGAAATGTGAAAAACTATTGTTTACAGAGAATATGAAAAGTTATAAGTTTGATTTGTTGATAAATTTATAGTTAAAAAGCCTCTCAATGGAAATCAGCATTCTCTAATAAGAGCATCTACAATGATGAATTTTGATCAAACGCCAGACGTATGGCGAGATATGCCGTTATGTGGCATGCTATGATTAGACAACTCATAACACGTGTCATACTCTGATTAGACAACCCACAACACGCCACACAGGACGTCTGACGGCATATCTCGCCAGACGTATGGCGTGTGAATGGAACTGATCCCCCTTAAAGGTTTAAGAAGATAGAGACACACACACATAAAATTAGCAGGTTCCATTTGTTTCCTTATTTTTTTTATTTTCATTTTCTTTTAATCACTTTTATCTCATTTACATTATTTTTTTCCCACTTTTCCTTCTTTCTCGTGTCACGTGTAAGGTCTACAAATACACATTCATATCCACATTTTTTCTACTATTTTATTATTATTTTTGAATTTCTATCTATTATCCCCCTTTTTTTCACTTTTTCTTCTTTTTTCCTATATCTTTTTCCACCAATATTCAATTAATATAATCATATTCTCTCTGTCTCTCTCCTATTCACCAACAAATATTCAAGAATAGGCTTGGGCGTCAAGTCGGACGGGTCGGTTGGGAGGGTTAATTGGCCCATCAGCCCGGTATCAGTCTGGAAATCTCCAAACCGACTTCATATCCAGCTCGATTAATTGGGCCAAATTTTTAAAGCGAGGAAAAAGGAAGTACAAGTATCAGCAATTGTTCTTCTTTTAAAAGCTTTAACTAGGCCAAAATTTTAAAGCCCAAAAAAAAAGAGGAAAAAGAAAGCCTAGCAACTAAAAGCATTTAGCAGTAGGATGACAATTTAAACTGACTCGAACCCGATCTGAACGGGGAAAATTTTTTCTGCCCCGCGAGTTGGATGATGGATCGGGTCAAGTCAGTTCAGGGTAAATCGGGTCGCGGGCGGGTCACGTTTGACCTGAACTGCCCTAACCGGTTTAAATTAAAAAATATCGAAAAAAATAAAAACTATACGAAAAAAATAAAAAATATATTAAAAAATCTACATGGGTCCGTAAATGGTGCAAAAGCCCCGCCCGATTTTTAGCTAGTCACTGGTCGGGGCAAGAAAAAAGTTCATAGGTCAGAGCGGGGGCCAACCCGATCCGAGACGCTTTAGTTGGGCCAAATTTTTAAAGCCTAAAAGGAGGAAAAAGAAAACCTAACAACTAAAAGCATGAGCCGCCGTTCTTCTTCTTCTCTAGTTTTCTCTCTCTCTCTCTCACTCTCAACATTAAGTGCTTGTTTGATCATCTTTTAACATATCTATTTATAAGTCACCTACTACTTATTTGACTATTGATTTGACAACGACTCATTTATAACAAAAAATTTCAAATTTTTATTAAATCTACACCATTCATTTCACCAACTTATAATTTCTCTTTATAAGTCACTTTCAAAAAGAGAATCAGTCACTTTCAGAAAGAGAATCAAACATCCACTAAGCAAATAAATGCATGGGGTAAGGGAAGAAGGGAGCGGCATCAGGCAGTCGAGGCGAGACAACATCGGAGATTGGCTTTCCAGCAGTGGTGGAGCGAAGAAGAGAACATCAAAGCATCAAAGCAAAGTTAGGGTTTCCAATTGAGATAATGGAAATAACTGAGATTATGAATTTGTTTTTGAGAATGAGATAATGAGGGCAAAGTTAGGGCAACCGAGCAGTAGCAATTGATTTTCGAGTCTGAATTGTAATTGTAAATTCAAGTAAATTGAGATTCTCTAAAAAAAATTTAAAAATAAAATATTCGATTTTGATTGAACCGGTTCAGTTTAGGCGGGTTTGGCTGGTTTGACCGGCCAAACCTGCAAACCGAACCAGTTCGAGTCAGTTTGGCTATCTCCGGACCACCAACTGACCCAGTAGGTTAAAAAAGGGGACCGAATCGGCCCGAGTCGGTTTGGGCTGGTCCGGTTTTTAAGTCCGGACGCCCACCCCTTTTTAAGACCGTGCATTGAAGAGTGGCTTTGCCTTTTTTTTTTTTTTTGCGCAACATCAACGAACTGTTTGACGCAGAAAGCTTGCTCAAAATCCCCAATAATTTCCTCTTGAGAATCTGTAATCTGACTCTAGTTTTCAGAATCAGTAAAGCCATAATTTGCACTAAACAGAGTAATGGACACACGCTCATCGCACTTAACGGCGCCGGGGCGTTCACGGAGCTCGCAGTCTATATCGCCGTCGCATTCTGCCTCTGCATCAGCCACGTCTTCACTCCACAAACGGAAGCTGGCGGCGGACGACCACGCTCCGCCATTTCCATCGTCGTTATCTGACACGCGCGATGGCCCGCTAACATCGAACGACGATCTAGAGAGCATCAGCGCTCGCGGAGCAGGCTCGGACTCCGGAGACGAGTCGGAGGAGGCCGTCGACGAGGAGTATGACAATTCATCAATGCGCAAATTCACGGCATCCAGGCTGGAGAACTGCAATGCTCCGGCCCCTGCTACGGCTGCAACCAGGAACAGGAAGCTCAAGGCCGACAATTTAGTAAAAATTGAGCCTGCTGATGTGGCAAAAGATAGTGCTGGTATGAACAATAACAGTAATGTAGCAAATGTGCCTGGCACTGCTGGGTCGGTCCATGTCGTTTTTACAGATAATATACAGACTGGTGGAGCTTACAGTGCGAGGGAGGAAAGTTTAAAGAGAGAGGTATCGTCAGTTTTAAACTTGACCTCTTATTCTTCTTTTCTTTTAATTTCAATTTATTTACAATGCAGTTCCACTCTATCATCATGTAATTCACAAGGACAAAGTAGAAATAAATCAGGATTCAGCTTATGGATCAAATTTTGGGATTTTTCTTTTCATGTGCGTGCAGCATAGATTGGAACTGGGTTTATGTTTGAATCTATTTCAGGTTTTAATGATAGGCCTCCTTATATCTCCTACTGAAACGTAGTGCTACCATGCAATCAGCATCAGTGTTTCAGCCAGTGCATAAATGTTTTTGTTTGGATTTATTCAAGTAGAACTTAGGTAAAAGTTTGAATTATTTTATTATCGAGGTGTTGCAAATTTTCTTTTTGTGAGGTACTGGATGCAGGTAATATCATCTCCCCCTGGGAGCCTCATTCTTCCCTTTAATATGTGGAACCATTTTCCTTAGTCACTTATGAGGGGTTGATATGGGAGTATGCTTTTCTCAAATTTACAGGAAGAAGCAGGAAGACTCAAATTTGTATGTGTTTCAAATGATGATGTTGATGAGCATATGGTTTGGTAATTATTTCCTTATTCTTGAACATTCTTGTTATATCTACTTGGTCTTATGCTTCTTTACTTTATTTCTTCCCAACTCACCATTTCTGCTAAAAGACAGAGAGGTTTTCTTGTGTCCGACAGCAAAGTGAAGTTCATTCAATAACTTTGGAAATGTTCAGGTTAATAGGATTGAAGAATATTTTTGCTAAGCAATTACCTAACATGCCAAGGGAGTACATTGTTCGTCTGATAATGGACAGGTATGCATGGCCAGTCTATGTTCACTAAGTCTCCTTTTATATAATAGAGCCTTGCTAATAGTAATATAAATGTAGGAATACTCATATATGTTAGTTATGCTTTATGGTCGAAGTCTGTTTCCAGCTCTTTAAGTGTTCCTAATGGTTCTACTTTAAACGTCTCTTGTTATACATCCAAACTTCTGGTATAAAGTGCTGTGGAAAGGGAAGTTAGCAATTCTTTTCTGAATAGATTACTGTCCAAAAGTCTGATGCATGCAATTCACAAATAGCTAGTTTCCAAGACACATCATCTCACATAAATTCTGACAGTTCTTTGATTGCAAGGTTCTAGTCTACCTTCTTATCTCGCTGTTTGAAATATCATTTGATTTAACAATCCTGAGCATTTTGGTTTTGTTCTGGTCACGAATTCTTCTCACTTTGGCTTTTCATTCTATCCTGTGTAGAAAACATAAATCTGTGATGGTAACCAGACATAACCAGGTCGTTGGTGGGATTACTTATCGGCCTTACATCAGGTAATATGTCAATTATGTATCCTCTAATTTATACATTTTCCCCCCCTAATGATCATGGTTTAAGAAATGTGAAAAAGAGAAAAATAAATGCATTGGCTTCCTATGATTATTTGTTTTCTTTATTTTGTTCTGATTTTGTGTTACTGAACTTGGAAAAACTGCAGCCAAAAATTTGGGGAGATTGCATTTTGCGCAATTATGGCTGATGAACAAGTTAAGGGCTATGGCACCCGGCTCATGAATCATCTAAAGCAGCATGCACGTGATGTGGATGGTCTAACACATTTCCTCACATATGCTGATAATAATGCCGTTGGATATTTTGTCAAGCAGGTTTTACATTTCACTTCTATGCAGGAAATATTCATTTTTTGGGGGCAAATTGCATGATCAGCTTAAGATCACTCTGAGATATAAAATCTAATGTACCATATTAGTTTGCCATTATGTTTTGTTGTAACTGGTCATTCTATATGAAATTACCATCATTTTCGTTGAGCTCCTAATTATTAGTTATTATCTTTACCAATTCCTTCTCCAACTTGTGAGAAGAAACAGAGAATAAAGGGTAACACGTTCAAATATGCCCTAGACTCTAGTAGATTGAGACATGGTTGCAATCAATTTTTGTTAGTCTTTGACACTCAGTGGAAAAGGATGTTGATGGTTAGACCTAGAAAATCTTCCATTTTTTTGCAAACAAATTAAAGGATTGCAAGAAGACTTAAGATATTCTGCTAGCTCAGTACTCAATTTTATTGACATATATTGATTGAACAACCCAAGTGTATGATGGCGAATAAATTTGAACGAACATAAAAAAGGATACTAGATATTGTGTAAAATACCTCTACACAATTGTTGATTTTTTGCTGCACTTAGACTAAATGCCCTGCAAGTGTGTGTTAGTGAAGAAGAACAAGTGAGGATTACTTTTTACAGATAAGATAGACTAGCATATGTTTCTACGTGTGTTGCGCTCATGTTCTGGTAATGAAAGCTTATGTGAGTATCACCTTATCATTTAGCCAAAGTGAGAGCAATTTCGGAGCCTGGAAATAACTTTTTTCTGGTATTTACTCTTTTTTTTTTCTGCCCTCTTAATTGAGTATTCGTTATATCTTTCCTGGTATTCACTTTGCATAAAGGATTTTCACTATTTTACACTTAAGATTCAAAAGGGAATGCAATATTAAAATTATAACTATCGGATTTCTTGGACAAGTCCATATATTATTTAATACATCGACACTTGCTAAGGAAGTTGTAGAAGTTTATACAACACAGAGATTTACCAGGATTTCATATTTCTGTCTCATTTGGGCTTCTGGCCAATAACTTCGTACTTTTCACATTGCTACTTCAATATGGAGGATGGCGAGTTTAGTTTCTTTATGATGCAATTTCGTCAATGTGTTAAATTTCTTTTATTGGTTCTTAGGGATTTACAAAGGAGATTTTCCTGGAGAAAGAACGGTGGAATGGGTACGTTAAATCAATTTTATATTGATTCTGAGTGCTTAAATAAAGGGATTACACTTGAAGCGAAAAGTTCTCATGTGCCTTCTTGTACTTTGTGACAAGATTTCTTTATTCCATGTATCGGAGTGAGACACTATATTATATGGTTCAACAGTAAACATTTATTACCTGGGATCATTTGTTTAATATCTAAATCTAGTTTCACTAGTTTGACTACCAAGACATGTTTCCTTTCCTTTCAGCTTTATCAAAGATTATGATGGGGGAATCCTTATGGAATGTAGAATTGATCCGAAACTTCCATATACTGACTTGTCAACTATGATTCACTGTCAAAGGCAGGTAAGATGATTGACTGCTTACTTACTATACTTTTTGAGACTAGCAAACAATGTGGTTGATAACTAAAAGGTTCTTATTCAATCCAAGGTATATCTTGGGATGACAGAAATATTGTGTTATACCTTGTTTGGTTGCCAGGCGATTGACGAAACGATGCGGGAGCTCTCAAATTGTCATATTGTCTATCCTGGAATTGATTTCCAGAAGGTATTTGTGCACTCACTGGACTTAGTATTGAAACATCTTGTACGATTTAGTGAATTTCTCTTGGGTATTAGCTTCAAGCAATTTTTTGTTCTGCTATTCCTATTCTTCCTGAGAAGTTGGCATATGTGAGGCTTTCCAAAGTGGAAGCTGAGTTAAATTACATGTTCTCAGCTTTCAATAAACTTACCCAGTAACAGTGTCTACCATTCTTTTCTTCAACCTTGATGTTGTTTTTCTGATTCATGAGCTGTTTGTTTCCCGTTCAAATTAGTGAAATTATATTATACTGATGTGAACTGTTTCATTCAGAAAGAAGCTGGTATTCCCAAAACATCCATCAAGGTTGACAATATTCCAGGCTTGAGTAAGTTGTTAATTCTTATTTATTAGATTTCTATAAAATTCTACCCGAAGAAAGCACCATGTTATATTTTGGGTATGCTTACATGTTTAATTTGAAGATTTGGCCTTTTATGAGATCTTCGTTTTCTGATTTTCTTTTTTTTTTTTTTGTTTCCTCTCATTATTATTCAGTTCTCATATAACTTGGTTGGTATGGTCTGTTCTTATTCTTCTTACCTCCTCTTTGAGACCTCCAACTTTTTTAAGCATCCTTTACACAAGGATGGATGAACATTGGATCTAGAAATCCTGTTTAGGCAACAATCAAGCTCAACGAACTGCTTGGTTGAATTTTTATATTTGAGTAGTTCATGCTAGACTCTGTTTATTTTATTTTATTTTATTTACTTTTCCCCGCCATTCATATGTTAGTATAAGTTGTCCCTGTAGCTTTTGCATCCTAATTTGGACTTGACTATGATTTAATAATATAGGAGAGGCAGGATGGAGCTCTGAACATTATGGTCATTCACGATTTAAAACAGATCGGAAGATCCATCGTTAGATGGTGCATCAAATCAGAAATCATTGACTGCATTCATGCGCTCACTCCTGAAGGTAAAATCTCCAAAGATTATTGTTTAGGTCCTTTAGGATTACTACAATTTTGTTCAATCTGGCACAAGGTTATTGGGAAAGGATGAACTCCCCTGAATCGCAAATTGGTATGCTTATACCCAAATGTGTTTTCCTAACCGATCAGAACCAAATCAATATTGGTTACAGCGAATCTTTTTTTGACCTGATGAGGAAAAATGGGAGATTGAAAGGCAATTATGAAAAATTGGATTTATTTATTTATTTATTATTATTTTTAGTCATGGAAATCTCTAAGTTCTCTTCACTTTGTTTAAATTTTGAATCACCTTAATCTTACCAGAAATTCCTCAGAATTCATACGTGAAGCTATCCCGGTATGCAACTTCTTCCGTTGGTTGCCAGAGTTATTTCTTTGAAATTGGGCTTGAGATACATGAACATTGCAAATAATTTGAAATGGAAAGTGATTGGTGAAGTGCAACAATAACATTATGTATTGGTAGTCTCCTCATAATAAAAGATAATGGGGCATTTTGTTCCGAATTCTTGATGAGTTTTTTGATTATCATATATCATATATTGTATATCCATAATTGGTGGCGGTTTTTTCCTGCTCAACGCCAACAGTCGAACAGGCAAGGTCAGCTTCATGCTCATCTCTACTACGCACATGTTTCTTGTAGCATTTTTAATAGGTGATGTTCTGAAAAGTGAGTTTTTTGCGAGAGTGCGTGGTGGATAAGTAGGGAGAGATTATGGAAAAATGTGAGAGATGATTTTTTATAGATGATATGTGGTTGGAAATGAGATTTGACCTATTGATTAGCCTTTTAGCAAAATTTTAAGCTGGAGTAAGGACTGGACCTGCGACGTGTGCTCTTCCGATCTCCATTTCAAAGCTCATATATCTTGGTGGCAAATCATGCAAATTCTGTCTCCAAAGTCTTCTTCTTTTTTTTTAGTTCCATTGTTTCAAATTTCAATGAATGTTAATAGAATGGTTAGAATGATTATTAGTACAACCACTGGAGATCGGTTGTGATTTTTCTTTATTGATCATGCTTTAGTTATGTCTGCAATCCTGCTGATTCTCCTATCTGAGCAGGCAATGCATGACCATCCTGATGCTTGGCCATTCAAGGAACCAGTTGATGCACGCGACGTGCCTGATTATTATGTCATTATTAAAGATCCAATTGGTATAGTTTTCATCTGCCTTATTTGATTGATGCACTGTAAAAAAAAGAAAATCTTTTGTCAAGTTCCAGGGAATTGTCCCATGGTTAAAGATCCTCAAACCTCATCCAATCTTTCTATAGATTACTATCTGATTGCGGCTCATATTGACATGTGCTTCTTTTGAAATCTTTCCCTGATATTTCTGGTGAATCCAAAACTTACTAGAAATGAAAGATTGTGAACTGAGGCAGGAAAGAGACATATTACTATTAACCTGAGA
>CAVNYN010222824.1:0-30267 GCA_963692815.1 Nyctanthes arbor-tristis
TTTTGGATAAATAGTAGCAGAAGTCCCGAAGCTTTGTACCATTTTACATTCAGATCTCTAACCTTTTTTTCTAGCAACTTAATCCAAAACTCTAATGAAGAGCTAGTCACGGACTTTGAAAGCAGTCTCTCTCCCACACATATAAAAAGAGGCCACTATCTATCTTTTTTGTTTGGAGGAAGTATCCCGATTCAAAAACCCAAATTTAATATACAATTTTATTAACAACCAAAAAATAATAAAAAGTGGGAAGGATGAAATGCACCTTACCTCTAAATGAAATTTCAATATTAAAGATTTCTCTTTTCGCTTTCAATCTTATGATCAGATTTCATCATACTGTAACATATATAACATCATCACAGTCCTTTTAGAAAGATCGTTGTATAATTTCTCCAATTGGTCATCACACTCAAGGTCCCTTCAGAAAGGTCACCGTATAATTTGTCCTATTGGTCATCACACACAAATTGGAATAACCAAAAAAAAAAAAAAAGAAAAAAGAAAAAGGAAGAAGATATTCCATACAAGAGGTTCTGCCAAGCGATTAAGAACTAGTTCTTATACACTATCAATAACAAGAATAAAAGATGTCGTACATCGATCAATAAATGATCATTTGAGAATATTTGTACAAGGATTTGACATCATGTATTATATTAAAGAACCATATGTTTGCAAAACTTGGTAAGCTTTCAACAGAGTCTTTCTAAACCTAGTTATATCAATCTTCACATTTTGCTTATCCGTATAAATGGAACGAAAATGAGCCCATCCCTTCTTTCCAATTGCACTTGGCTCTTTCAAAAGTTGGTCATCAGGTAAATATTGCAGTGTCAGAGAGCTCTCATATAGACTTGTACTATACTTCAAGTACTTTAAACTCGTGTCTTTTGCAGGCCTTTCGTAGAAGATAGTAGCCGAACCATCGAGTCAAAGTGGTACGATTTGAACAAATCGGGAAGAAAAACCATATTGGTAAGGCCAGCTCCATGAACTCTCTCTAAAACATCAAAGGAATTTACTAAATGAGAGACTGGTGAAACATTCCATCCTGTTTCTTTGACAACAACATCAAAGCCTACCTTCCGAGCCATATCGAGTATTTTAGGTTCATTAGTTATATGACGGGTTTTTCTTCTTGAAATGAGGAGAAGCCGAGGCCTAAGCTTGCCGTTGTTGTTAACGGGGGTTCCCTTGAATACGTGCTGCTTAAAAACTGTCGAAAATCGTTCAGGGAAAATCGAGATCTTGAAGGATCAATTCCCAACTCTTTATGGGCTTTAAGGCCAACAATCATTCTTGGGAAACAAAGAACATCATTTTCCTTGTCAATGTTAATATCTCATACTTGGACAATCTTACCTAGTATTGCCCCGTACTTGGAAGTCCACCAAGATATCTTGTTTCTCCATCGAATTCTCGAGCACTTAGATAGAGCGGAATCAACACGTCCGAAAAACCATGGAAGTGATTCCCAGTATAACCGCCCGTGGAGAAAAGAACCGCAGGAACAGAGAAGTTCTTAGTGCAAGCGGGGATTTCCTCATCCGTTCGCGCCTCTACTCTAATATTTAGTTCCCTGACCTTCCGCATTGCTGTATTATCTCTCTTTCGAGCATATGGCCATATGCTCAGAGAATTGTTTGCTGCGGTTTCCAGTGAAGCATAGAAAATGGTGGATAAGTTTCCAATAATTCTTATGTCACCCTTCATTTCACAGACATCTGACCTTGTATGACTAATCAAGAATGATTTGGCGGCTTCTACACCTATGAATCTAATTAATCACAGTTTGAGGTTACTCGTCAAAAATTGATTAGCAGATGATTAAATTTTGGGATTTTGTTGACTACTTATTGTTTTTGGCTAATCTTCTAATGGTCAGACATTTTTCTTTTTTTAGAAAAAATTGACAATCGAATACAATCAACAAAATTTGGAAAACAACATGAAGTCAATATATATTTATTACATTTTTAGTAAGCTTTAGCAGTATATATGAGAAAGTTGGACCGTGTACTACGTAGATAGCATGACTGTCCAATGAAGAGAGATCAACTCATTAAATGAACCAGGACCTCATATGTATGATGAAATCATATTTATTTGAATATTAAGCAAGAAATTATTAAGAATAAGCAAAAAGTGTGGATTATATCCCAGATGGGTTTTGGGGAAGATGCCAAAATTGTTTAGTAGAAGAGAGAGATGCTATCAACCTTTCTTTGTTCCGTTGTATACATGACATTGGTGGAAGGCATGACAGTATAGGATTAAAAATTCGATCGACTTGTCTTCCCTAAATATACCTTGTAGGTCTCCCAATCGAAATACACTAAACTAAAACCATTTTTTCTTTCTTGTATAGACTCTTTTCTCGTTGTTGAAATTCTTGAATCATTGTTAAAAGGTTAGGAATGAGTAACAATGCAGGTTTCATTTGGTGGATGCTGTTGAGAAGGTTCAATGCGTTGACTGCATCAATATGATCGAGAAATGGTACACTAAGAAGTGGAGATTTGAGAGGCGGGACATTACAGGGACAACCACACAATACT
Source organism: Nyctanthes arbor-tristis (assembly GCA_963692815.1). Taxonomy (NCBI): domain Eukaryota; kingdom Viridiplantae; phylum Streptophyta; class Magnoliopsida; order Lamiales; family Oleaceae; genus Nyctanthes; species Nyctanthes arbor-tristis. The sequence continues at coordinate 2,562 of CAVNYN010222824.1, forward strand.
ATACAATTGTAAAGCATGTAGACTAATTTATGTAGAAGCCGGTACAAAGGATGAAATGTGTTAATCAACCAAACTAAATATAAAAATTTTAATCAAACCATTTCTGGGACATAGTACTAAAATAAGTTAAAGGGCCTCAAGTGCAATTAAATTTTGGTGAAACGAAAGTTTGTCACATCATTACACTTGCATCAAAGTGCCAATTTGGACAAAGTCTAATTCTGAAATTTCCATGAAACATATATATCTAATTGAGTTTTCAAAGTATAATAAATTTAGAATTACTAGTCAACTTTCCAACTTATAAAAATAAACCTATTTGAGAAAGAAACTTTAAAACTGTTTTAGCAATTGTCAAACTCCCATTTATGCTTTATTCCGGAAGTATCAATATCTGATAGTCGAGGACGGGGCAGAACGGCATCAAGTTTCCCGGTGATATCCTATATAAACTACTGTGGATTCTGCAGATAACAACCATCAGATTAGAATGAGTGAAGTGAAGTTGCTAGGCACTAAATCAAGCTTTCCCTGTGCCAGGATCATATGGGCTCTCAAACTTAAGAAGGTTGAGTATGAATTCATTGAAGAAGACTTGTTTAACAAGAGCCTTCTGCTTCTAACGACGAATCCTGTCCATAAGAAAGTTCCTGTGCTGATACACGATGACAAGGAGGTGGCAGAATCACTTGTCATTCTTCAATATATAGATGAAACATGGAAACAGAACCCCTTGTTGCCTGAAGATCCATATGAACGAGCCGTGGCTCGATTCTGGGCTAAGTTTGTTGATGAGAAGGTAAACATTTGGTATATCTTAGGCATGTCTATAATGATATGATATAATTATTGTTTGCTGTTCTAAAATTTCATCTATTTTCTTTTTATCCAGCCCCAAAATGTCAAATTTTGTCAAATCTCATGAAATGCATCCTGATTCCTGATACTTATTCTAGCAGATCTAGCAACAAACCCAAATGACATCCAGAAAATCTTTTCACAGAGCCTACCAAAATTTATGATAGTTAAATATTGTTATTCCTGTCACGATGTTTCATAATTAAAACACATAGAACTTCACAGAGAACATATTCTGATTGTTTTCGTTGTGAACGCTGTGTGCTTAGTGCGTGGGAAGCTATGAAGTCCGAAGGAGAGGAAAAGAAGAAAGCCATAGACTCTGCACAAGAAATGTTTGAACATTTGGAGAAGCAGATTGAAGGGGAGAAATATGTTGGGGGAGAACAAATAGGTTACCTGGATTTAGTCATTGGGTGGATGTCACTATGGCTCAATGCCATGGAAGCGGTTGGAGGAATGGAACTTCTTGTTCCAGAGAGATTCCCTTCACTGAGCAAATGGAGTCAGAACTTTATCCATGTTCCTGCAATCAACAAAAGCTTGCCACCAATCGAAAGTATTGTCAACTACTTCCAAGATGGCCTCGACTACTTGCGCTCCATGGCTGCCAATAAATCGTGATTGGGAAAAAAAAATAATAAAAAATAAAGGAAAACTGCAGAACTGTTATGCTGTTGACACTCTATGATATGAATGCTTTCCTGTTTCTGTTTGCTAATTATTTCAGTACAATTCTTCTCTTGCACTCATATCCAATGCATTACCAGGAATTCTTGCGCTTTAAAGTATAATCCATAAGAACCTAATTCCCTTCTTCAGTCTCCCTGAAAATATATATTCAGTGAAAAGAACCTCAGGCAGATGATAGTTCAAAAGATAACTGCAAAACATTTGGTGGGATTCGGCTAGGGACACACAAGTTCAGTAAAACAAGGAAGGATGGCACTTCATGGAATTGGAGTGTCAATCAAGAACCAGAGGAACTTTCTCAAATGTACAGTTCAGGTAGAAGATAAATGCAGCAGATAGAAACGGGAAACTGAATTGTCATTTATCATAAAGGAAACATGGGAGTTTGGGCTCTTCCACAGGATGGTTCAGAGCAAGGGGAAAAAATCAATAATAATAAGCTCATACTAGTAGTAATAATAATAATGATATCATTGTTACTATTTTACGTAACCTGTCATTTTCCACGAAAATTGGCTAAACACGACATATATCATCCAGATTACTTTAGTTGACTTCTTGAGTTTTCTTTTGATTAATTCTTGTTTTCCTATAACGTTAAACATTCACTAGAATCTGCACCCTTCAACCACCCAAATCCTATCTTGTTAATATGTCCTTCAACACCCAAATCTCATCTTCAGCAATGAAGAACGTACCAATTCAAGGTCCAAAAAACCAACTCTTCTTCTACCTTTACAATACCCATAAATAATAAAAGAATAACTATCTCCAACCACCCTCAATTGAAAAAGACAGCCACAACTAAAAATATCATATCAAATAATGCTACAAAAATATTGCTGAATTGGATAATTGAATGAGAAAAGAAACATACCAAAAATGAAGAAATAGGGAGCTTCCTATTCCAAATTCATGTCCAAATTTCTTGTGTCCATTACCTGAGATTTCTTTTGATTAATTCTTGCTTTTTGCCAGGTTATAGATTCACTGGAATAACACCCCCTATCTGGGTATTATATCCTTTAATGTCCAAATACCATTGTTAACAATGAAGAACATAGCAATTCAATGTCCGCAAAAATTGCTCTGATTCTATCTTTACAATACCCACATATAATAAAAGAGAAAATTTCCAACCAATCTAAATTGAAAACCAGAGTGAAAACAAAAAATAACACATAAAAATGCTAAAAAGCTATCATAGAATTGGAAAAATGGAATAAGAAAACACAGCTAATCTTAGTTCCCTGACCTTCCGCATTGCGGTATTATCTCTCTTTTGAGCATATGGCCTTGTGCCCAGAGAACTGTTTGCTGCAGTGTCCAGTGAAGCGTAGAAAATGGTGGATAAATTTCCAATAATTCTTATGTCACCCTTCATTTCACAGACATCTGAACTTGAATCAGTAAAATAGCAAATTGCATTTGCAATCTCAGTATGGGAATCTGAAGAAAGAAATCCTCAATGAATTGGGGGGAATGCATATATAGTAAAGAAATAACAAAAACTTGAGGCCACTCCTGTGAGTTGCGACAATTGCTCGAATTTGAATCCTGGGATCATGCTGGCTAGTCAGCGCTTATTAGCATTCTGAGGCTCGAAGCCAGTAACGGCCCCAGTTCCTTGTAAAGCCATAAGACAAAAATTCAAATGTCTAAGGGAAAAAATTGCATCTTTTGATTGGAAATGTTCTTTCATTACTGTTCAATGAAGACTGAATAGAAATCAGCTCATCAAATGAACCAGTATACATATGGTGAAATCAAATGTATTTGAATATTTGAATGTTAAGCAGGGAATTATTACGAAATAACAAAAAGTGAGGATTATATTACTATTTTACATAGATACTTTTCACTTCTATGAAGAAAGATGCTTTTCACTTCTATGAAGAAAGAATACATTATATTTCACGATCTTCACAACAAAATTGAAATTTATATTATTGCAATACAACGTGCATCACGCATGTAATTTACTAGTTTAAAACTAAAGATTAAAATCAAAAAAAGGGTAGAAATTTGTTATATTGGACAACTCTATGTATGCAAAACTCGGTAGGCTTCCAACAGAGCCTCTCTAAACCTAGTTATATCAATCTTCACATTTTGCTTATCCATATAAATGGAACGAAAAAGATACCATCCCTTCTTTTCGATTGCACCAGGCTCCTTCAAGACTTGATCATCAGGCAGATAATGCTGTGACAGAGAGCTTTCATTTACACTTGTATTATACTTCAAGTAATTTAGCTTCATATCTTTTGCAGGCACTTCAAAATAGACGGCAGCCAAAGCATCCAGTCCAAGTGGTACGATTTCAATAACGATTGCGTTTTCAGGAAGAAAAACCATATTGGTAAGCCCAGCACCATGCACTCCTACTAAAACATCAACAGAGTTTACTAAACGAGAGACTGCTGGAATGTTCCATCCTGTTTCATCGACGACGACATCAAAGCCTATGCTTCGAGCCATGTCAAGTATTTTAGGTTCATTAGTTATACAACGGGTTTCCCTTCTTGAAATGATGAGAAGCCGAGGCATGATCATGCCCTTGTCATTAACGGATTCCCTATTCAGCGAATACGTGCTGCGTAAGAACTGTCGAAAATCCTTCATGGAAAATCGAGTTCTTGAAGGATCAATGCCGAACTCTTTCTCGGATTTAAGGCCAACAATCATTCTTGGGAAACAAAAAACATCATGTTCCACGTCAATGTCAACAATCTGATACTTGGACAAACTCCGTAATACTGCCTTGAACTTGGAAATCCACCAAGGTTTCTTCTCTGTTACAAGAAACTGTACTTCTCCATCGAATTCTCGAGCAGTAAGATAGAGCGGAATCAACACATCAGAGAAATCATGAAACTGATTCCCAGCATGCCCCCGCATGGAGAAAAGAATGGCAGGAACTGTGAACTTCTTAGTGCAATCAGGGATTTCCTGATCCATTCCCGCCCCTACTCTAATCTTTAGTTTCCTGACCTTCCGCATTGCGGTCTTATCTACCTTTCGAGCATATGGCCTTATGCTCAGAGAATTGTTTATTGCAGTTCTGAGGGAAGCATAGAAAATGGTGGATAAGTTTCCAATAATTCTTATGTCACCCTTCATTTCACAGACATCCGACCTCGAACCAGTAAGATTACAAATTGCATTTCTAGTCTCATTATGAAAATCTGAAGAGAGAAATCTTCAATCGGTTAGAAAAAACCAAGCATACATGGTAAACAAATGACAAAACTTGAGGCTATGCCAGTGAGTTAAGGTCTTACTTGAATCCTGGGATTGCCCTGGTCCATCTGCACTTATTTGCGTTCTGAGGCTCGAAGCCAATGACAGCCCCAAATTCACTGTACAAACACAGGACATTCAAATTTTAAACCAAAAAATGCGTCTTTGATTGGAAATGTTCTTTCATTTGAATTTTCCATGAACTGGTAATACTAAAAATACCAATTTTATTGACTACCTCCGAGTCTCATTTCATCTTAAAAGGCATGGATTTGCGTTTATAAGCACATTGAGGACCCTACATTTACAAGTTTTTCGAAGGGATAGTTCAAGACACATGCACAAATTTCTCCGTATACCGTCTCAAAATATTGTCTTCAACACGCAGAATGAAACTTATGGTGGACGAAAGAGATGAACTTACAAAGCGGTAGCGGTCGACCGAGATAGGGCTTGAACACAGTGCAAAAGGTTAATGCAATGAAGAAGCAACCAAAGAGAGCACCCCAACCCATTTTTTTCTGCTCATGCTTGCTAAAACTTCTTGCAAATATTGTATCATACATCATTCTTATTTCTCAAAAACTATGTACAAAAAAGAACCCAGGCAGTACTCGTTAATAATAAAATTTGTCACTTATTATGTGCAATTTATATACATAAATATTCTTGAGTGATTAATTGCTCCCCACGACTTTTCTTGAGGATTTTGGTAATTAATTTTGTTGAGAAAGCCATGATGGTTATGTCCTTATTTATTATTGGTTACGGAAACATTTGTTTGGATGATTAATCAAGAATGTTTTGCCGGTTTCTACGCCTATTTAATTAGTCACATTTGGGCGTTACTCATAAAAAATTGGCAATTAGTTGATTAAATTTTGGGATTTTGTTGATTGCTTATCTTTTTTGGCTAATCTTCTAGTGTCACATTGTATAATTTTTTCTTTTTCTAGAAACAATGAATGAGAGATTACAATCTACAAAATCTGTAAACCCGCATAAAGTCAATTATATATTATATATAGTAAGTTTTGGCAATATAAGAAAGCTGGTAAGCTGGATTTAGCCACCAGGTGGATGTCTTTATTGCTCAATGCCATGGAAGAGGTTGGAGGAATGAAACTTCTTGTTCCAGAGAGATTCCGTTCACCAAGCAAAAGGGCTTAGAACTCTATCCCTGTTCCTGGCTTCCTGCAATCAATGAAAGCTTGCCACCAAAGGAAAGTCTTGTGATCAATCACTACCAAGGTGGTATCGCCTACTTGGGTTCCATAGCTGCCAATAAATCGTGATCGCAAAACTTCTAAATAGAGGAATGTATACATCAGTCATGATTAGATAATGCCTCAAAAAGACTTCAGAACTGCATTTTGTGCTGTTATACTATGATACGCATGCTTTCCTGTTTCTGTTAGCTAAGTATATTTCAGTATGATTCATCTCTTGCACTCATATTCAATGCATTACCAAGAAAGTTTCTATTAGCTAAGAATGTCAGTATGAAAATTTCTATTAGCTAAGAATGTCAGTATGATTCTTCTCTTTCACTCACATTCAATGCATTACCAAGAAAGTTTCTATTAGCTAAGAATGTCAGTATGAAAATTTCTATTAGCTAAGAATGTCAGTATGATTCTTCTCTTTCACTCACATTCAATGCATTACCAAGAAAGTTTCTATTAGCTAAGAATGTCAGTATGAAAATTTCTATTAGCTAAGAATGTCAGTATGATTCTTCTCTTTCACTCACATTCAATGCATTACCAAGAAAGTTTCTATTAGCTAAGAATGTCAGTATGAAAATTTCTATTAGCTAAGAATGTCAGTATGATTCTTCTCTTTCACTCACATTCAATGCATTACCAAGAAAGTTTCTATTAGCTAAGAATGTCAGTATGAAAATTTCTATTAGCTAAGAATGTCAGTATGATTCTTCTCTTTCACTCACATTCAATGCATTACCAAGAAAGTTTCTATTAGCTAAGAATGTCAGTATGAAAATTTCTATTAGCTAAGAATGTCAGTATGATTCTTCTCTTTCACTCACATTCAATGCATTACCAAGAAAGTTTCTATTAGCTAAGAATGTCAGTATGAAAATTTCTATTAGCTAAGAATGTCAGTATGATTCTTCTCTTTCACTCACATTCAATGCATTACCAAGAAAGTTTCTATTAGCTAAGAATGTCAGTATGAAAATTTCTATTAGCTAAGAATGTCAGTATGATTCTTCTCTTTCACTCACATTCAATGCATTACCAAGAAAGTTTCTATTAGCTAAGAATGTCAGTATGAAAATTTCTATTAGCTAAGAATGTCAGTATGATTCTTCTCTTTCACTCACATTCAATGCATTACCAAGAATTCTACGCCATAAGCAATCTCTGAGGTCAATATAGTTCCAACTGAATATCACAGAAATAAGTTTAGGCAGGCTATATTCTAGGTAATCAAATACAAAACATAACTTAAAGGTACCAGGTTTTTGTTGCACCCCTATAATAGATTGTAGACTTGCCACATCTAAAGGAATAACAAAAAACAGGAACCCAAGTTTGATTTGAAAGCTTCACCATTACCCTTTTCAGAAAGTAATCCAATCTGAAATATAGAGGATTTTTACAAATCTGAAACGAACTGTGAAAACTTGTAGCAGATATACGCCAGTGCTGCAGCACAGGACTCATTGATATATCATAAATGCTACGAAGTTTTTCTTTGCCTAAGAGATTCATTTGCATCAGGACATCATAGAAGACATTGAAGATGCATTACTCAAATTGCTAATTTCTACTGGTCTTAATACACTGCAAATAAATGAAATAAAACCAAACGGGAAAGCAATAAGCTTCTCTATTATTATGCAATTTATTTTGAACCACTTGATCTAATTAACCTATTAGATTATGCCACATTTTTATTATTTTAATTTAATACATGTTCATCACATGCAGGCAGGATTTTTTTACCCATCAAAGCTTAACATGTGCATGATTATGATTAATTGCTATTTTTTGGGGTGTGCTGGAGTGGTGGTGGGGGGAGTCGTGACTTGGACAGAAGATCTTTGCCAACTATGATATCATGTTGAATCACTTAATCTGAAAGCATAAGCTGTTATATCGAATATATTATTTAAATATAAGCTTCAATGCTTAGCATACAAGACATAAGATCTTCCAATTGAAACCATTGGAGACTTCTCTCTAGATATATGAAATGTGTACTACCTGGATAATTCAAATATTTTTCCCAAGTTCATGCCATTGATCTCCATTTTCTCAATCGCTGTATCATATCAAAGTACAACTGGAAATTATATGCATTGATGAACATGTTTATGGCCAAGCATTCATCCTTCAACATTTTGCGTCCAACTTAGCCAGACAATCATCCTTACATCTTAATGTCATTATCCTAGAGAACATTATCTATAGTTTCACAAGTGATTCTTGAAGTCTAAATTGGTTATCACAGGCATAACACAAAGGAAGAATAATTTGTGAATGAGAAGAATAATAAAAAAGGGTAAAATTGAGAAATTGGGTCCTTTTTACATATACTTCTAATTTCAATTGAAGTTTATAGAGGTAAGTACAAATTTTATGTATCTTACAAAGTACATATAGAAGTATAAACAAAAGGAATGAATTAGTACTTGCTGACTCGTTGACAACGGACCCAACAAGCAGTCCCCCCACTTCTACCTCGAGCAACAGCTATCTCCTCATCAACATAAAACCAGATGAAAAATGGGTCCTTATTGCTTGGCTCTCGATCATCTCCTTCTTTGAAACTAATCTCAAATGGGTTGAAAGGACCAACTTTTACCCGGATTCGCTCAAATATGAATGCGAGTATCCTATTCTTCCATGACAGCCTGCCTTCAAAGGTCAAAGATCCAAGGGGGCCTAGGTAAACTCCATTTTCAATCCTCTTTTCCTAGAGAATTAAATCAAGAAAAATGGTAAAAGAGCTTCACATATCCAAGTTATGGACTCTTATCCTCTCCAATAGGAACAACGAGCTTACAGGACGATGTTCCTAATAGAGAAGTAAACTGATACAGAAATATGGTGAAACATAGTTTAACATTATAAATGGGCACTTATGTGATTACTGAAATTTCTCCCAGGTTCTTTGCTTGTATTATCCACTGTAGCTTTTCCCCATAATAGTTTTTCATTCCTATGTTTTTCCTCTTATTTATTTGGTTCTCTCAGGTCATGAGCGCTTTAAAGTACAATCCATAGAAACCTAATTCCTTTCTTCAGTCTCCCTGAAAATATATTTCAGTTGAGAGAACATCAAGCGAATGATAGTTCAAACGATAATTTCAAAACATTAGGTGGAATTTAGCTAGGTACAGTCAGTACAACAATGAAGGACTGCATTTCACGGAGTGTCAGTCAATAACCAGAAAAACCTTCTCAAATGTAAAGCTCAGGTAGAAGATAAATGCAGCAGACGGAAGCAGCGAACTCTACGCTTGGTCGAATTGAATTATTTTACAAATAAATTGTAATTTGAACACACACAAGCAAAACATGAGAGTTCAGCCTCTTTCGCGAGAAGTCATAAAATTCAGAGACAAAGATATTGATAGGAATGTATACTTTCTCTGTTCAAACATTTTTCTTTCATTTCATGCTTCTATCAACAAAAATTCCATATTTTCGAAATTAGAGGCATGAGGAGGCTTACAGCAGCGTCGAACCTTTGAACGGCTGTAATTGGGAAATAGCGACCACCTTCTAAACGTTTCTGATACAGAAGCATATTTATGAGAACCAAAAGAAGATTCACGCAACACGAGTCTAGTAATCTAACAGAAAATATTAATCGTGCAAGTACACAAAATTAAATGGTTAACCTTTGCAGTAAATATAAGCATCCAAGTTCTTCCAGGTGACGTGGTTCCTCCTAGAGTTTCAAAAAAACATGACGGATCAAGTTTTGCCTTCTCAATCACTGAAAAGGCAAATAAAATTTGCTCTGCTGGAACTTTTCTTGTCTTGGCTGCATTTTTAAGCAGTTTCACACTCTCTTCAACATCCTGAATCCAAAATAGAATAGAAAACAGAGAAGACAAGAGGTTACCTAGACAGGGATATTTTAGTTTTTCCGTGGCTAAGCTTAAACAATGTACTTAATAAGTAAATAAGTTTCTTGGTTGAAAATTGAACTAATTTGCTTGGACTCAAATCAAGTGAATTGTCCGAAAATTTACAATAAAAAACGTTCAAGTTACTTTTAAGCTAAAACAAACACGTTGCTAGTGAGAGAGAATGCATTATCATTAATGATGTAAAAATGCAACTAAAAACACTAAGCGATGAGAAGTTCTCTCCTCAAAAGTCCACAACCCCCTTTTGATTCCAGAAATAACTTAAAAGAAATAATTTTTTTGTGACAAATTTTTACCTTTAGAAGTAAAAACTAGTGAAATTTACATTGCAATGCCAAGATGCTATTTGGAGATGGGGATAAAAGTATACCTTATTGGGTTGTTTCCGCTCTTGTTCTTCTTGAACAGGAACTCGGTTAGCAAAATTTTGATCCTTCTCATCAAGGGTAGCTCTGTTCCTTACAGTGTAAAATCTTACTGGAGAAAGAATTGTGGTTTTGAGGTGAAGAGTTACAATGGGTTTAAAATTGAAGGTTGCTTGAGAGAGGAAATTTGAAGATCTAAGGTAGGATGGAGATGAACTGGGAACCACCCAATTCGAGAGGGTTTGGACCTTCATTGGGGAAATTAGCATGTTATCATTTTCCCAGCAAAAACAATTGAAATTAAAGAAACAAAATAACCGAAAAAAATCCATTATTTTATTTGCAAAAATAAAAATAAAAAATAAAAATCCATTCTTCCTGTATGTAATTGCATAACCAGTCCTCAAATTTGGCCAGATAATTATTTGGTCCCCAACATATGGTTCTAGGTGTAAGTTGGTCCTAAACTCCTAATCATGTATGGTGTTTTCTTGTCCACAAAAAAGAAAAAGGGAATTATATTCCCTCCACGAAAATTTATCCTCCTGTCACATTTTACTAATCACTTAAATATCCTTAAAGTAAGTTACATTAATAACCTTTTTCTTCAATTTTTTTAAATTAATATATTTAGTAAATAAGTTTTCCCCTTTACACCACCAAATCCAATCATTCTATATGTGAATTCTCTATCATTCTGTGCGTGAACTATCCAAGACGCCGATGAAAGAGCAAACATCAAACATCAAAGAGCCCCGACGGAAGTAAAATAGAGTTAAAAGTGATGAATAAAAAAATCCACGACAAAAAAAAAAACTTAAAATAATAATGAATTCTTAAAACCCCACGGCCAAAAAAAAAAAAGAACCACGACCAAAAAAAAAAAAATCTTTTTTCTTTACTAAAACCATGCATAGAATATTTTTTTTTAGAGACTTCGTTCGTTTTTTAAAACCTCACGACAAAAAAAAATTCCTTTATTTTTTATTATTTTTATTACTTTTTTAAAATATGGGTTAATAAGTAAATGTAGTGTGGTGTGGTGATTAAAAACATAATTTATTTGTTGTTGGAATAAAATGTGGTGGGAAGATCAATTTTCATGGTGGGAATATAATAATTCCCCAAAAGAAAAACCATGGTTTTATGAACATGGTTTGTTTGGTGGAATCAAACCTTACCAACGATTTGCACCACAAAAATGTGGTATACTAATACTAGTACTAATAATAAATAGGATTAATTGACTTGTTCTGATGGACTAAAAGGTGATATGCTCTGTTTATACTTTATCCAAGACTAGTTCAATTTTATTTACTATATATAAACATGGTTTTGGCTGGTGGAAATAGGCACTTATTATTTAGAATATCTCTACAGCAAAGTCAGTGCACTTAGGGAGAAAAATAATGGCAGAAAATTATAGACATGCCATGACTAGTGGAGATGACAATGGAAGTTACTCCAGAAACTCATCCTACCAGGTATCTATGATCTATCTATCTATGATCTATCTATATACTTCCAATTCTCTCTTCTTCTTAGTGTCGAACGATTGATGCGTTTATGTTTTGCAGAGAGACGTTATCGATGCTGCCAAGTTACAGATTCAAAGAGCAGTTGCTGAGAATCTTCAACCTGAAAACTTTGCCAAACTAGAGACTTCTTCAATTGCTGATTTGGGTTGTTCAGTTGGTCCCAACACTATCTTTCCAGTGCAGAACATTCTTGAAGCTGTTAAACTCAAGCACCGAAACACAAGAACTCAATAATACTAAAGTCCCAGAATTTCAAGTGTTTTTCAATGATCATTTAATGAATGATTTCAACACCCTCTTCAAGGGTCTCCCGCCCAATAAAGAATATTATGCTTTAGGGGGGGTTCGTGGTTCATTCTATTCTCGCTTGTTCCCCCAAGCATCTCTCGACTTTGTGCACTCTTCATATTTTCTCCACTGGCTTTCTCAGGTGCCGAAACAGGTTACCAATAGAAATTCACTTGCTTGGAACGAGGGGAGGATATACCACCGTCATGCTAGAGAAGAGGTAACTAAGGCATACTCAAATCAACATGCTATGGAAATGGCTTGCTAACTAAGTGCAAGAGCTGAAGAGGTAGTCCCTGGTGGCGTGGTGGCCATCATTGTCCCGGCTCGCCCAGATGGAACTTCCCATACCTGAGTCATGTTCAACATGATATTTGATTTACTGGGGTCTTGTCTCATCGAACTCTCCAACAAGGTTAGATAAATGTAGCTGCTGTCTACTCTAATATAACATGTCAAACTACTTGATTTAAAAGTTTAAGCTTTAATTACGTCTGGCCAACTTTCTATTTTCTCTAATGGCATCTTCAAGGTACCTCGCTAGCTAAAATATTTTCAATTGGTATACAGGGATCAATTAATGAAGAGAAGGTGGATTCTTTTAACATTCCATCATACTTCACATGTCCTCAAGAACTAGAAGCAATAATACTGAAAAATGCGTATTTTAGCATAGAAAGCATGGAGAGTTCGCCACCAGTGACGGCACCAGACCTTCACCATAGGCCCCAAGATTTCTCATCCAGCATTCGAGCTATTACAGAAGAATTAATAAGGGAACATTTTGGAGCAGAGATTTTAGAAGAACTCTTCAACCTCTTCACAAACAAAGTTTTAGAGGCACATAATGAGATAGCATCAGGAGCAGCAATCAACTTGTTTTTGTTGCTTAAACGCAAAACAAATGTAAATTAACTAGTATTGCAAAGTGGAATGGACTTTTCCACCGTAGGATATTTCTGCATTAATTCTCTCGTTCAACAGAACTTGTGTTACGCTACTTTTACTCAACAATAAAAACCTCCAATTTCAATTTTATTTTATGTGAAATTCAAACTTTCAAGTGAAACTATGCCCCACTCCAAGAATTTAAGTAATTCAAAGTACTAGTAATCACAAGAATCTCGATTTGCATTTACCATCAACCGTCACCAACTTCCCTCAAGTTTAATTTCTTGTTATCTAAACTTTGACAAACAAAATGGATTCCTTCTAACGCTAAACCAAATCAAGACAAAGTTAACTAATATGGAAAAAAATTCATCATCCGAAGTTCAAAAGAAATATCTGTTACGCTTCGATGGTTGACGTTGATGAGGTGGAATTCAGTGGAAGATGACTAGCACTCCTCCAATAACTGGATGGATGGAGTCAATAGATGATTGGAACAAAATGTTGTGCAACTGAATAAAAGTATGGCTACAATATTACAGTCTAGTTTAGATTGAAAAACATGATCTCAAATTACCTAACGAGGAAGGAAGGAGGCACATTAAGACCTTTGTAGTCTAATGACATCAGCATTAGTTGTTTACACTCTTAGTATTCCCCTCTCATATAATCTCTTTGTAATGTGTAGAAAAAAAGCAAACAGACACATACTATTTCTCAAGTTTGTACAATATATACACACACATATGTATATGTGGTCCTTTGCGTTCCACGTAATATATTGTAGGATCATCTAACTAGACCGAATATTAAGTAACGAGTCGCCTCAATAATAATACAATATGTATGCAAGTCAATATAATAATATTCTCAAGCCAAAAAAAATCAGCTAGTACCATTTTATATGATAGATGACAACCACCTCAGGTACCATCTATCAACTCAGGCCAAAGCCAGATGGTGTTTTTCTCTCACACACCCAACCAAAAAAAAAAAATCTAGTCCTCCATTTTCCAATTTTTTATTCTTTTATTTCTTTCTGCTTGTTAGCACAGGTTCATAAACTATTTTTATTGACAAATCAAAATAGAATTGTTAAGAATGAACGGCTGAAATTTGTTTAACATAAAAGAATTCGTCCAATATGTAAATTAAGATGATTAGTTTGATCGGATTTTATTTTGAACTAGAAATGGTTTGTGGACATATTTGTGTTTTTATATTTACAATGTGTTTGGTAACTATGTAGATTATATATTGGTTTAGACATCATTTTATCGATTGCTTTTTGTAAAAGGTAAAATATTACCGTTTAACTTTTATTTTTTAACTTTTTGAAAAAATGAAACCAATAAAATAATACTGTATGACAGATTATAAACCAAATAAATAATCTTTACAATTGCCAAACGGTTTGTTAGTCAATAACATAAATTGGATTACTTACGCGACTTTATTATTTTTATTCAACTCAACACCTTGTCCAAGCTACACACATCCCCCACATAATGTATATATATTAGGCCTAGGCAAAAAATTTGAGTCTGAACGGGTTATTTGAGCCAAGTAACCTGGCCCGACAATACCCTAACCCGATTAGGCATCGAGTAAAAATTTTTGAGTTTTGAGTACCCGAACCCGAAATCAAACGAGATTGGACGAGCTTCGGGTTTGAGTTAACCCGAAAAACCCGAACTTTTTTTTACTTTTAAAATTTAAATTTCTAGTTAATTCTATCTCAATCCACAAAACATCTCCTTCATTTTACAATCATGTCTTTGCTACACTCTTCTCGTTCACATAAAAAAAAACTCTAGATATATAGGATTTTACTAGTTTCTATATAAACATATTTGATTTGTACAAGACAAATTATTTTAAATTAATTACTTAACAATGCTACAAGTTCATAGTAAAATTATAAAATTAGAATATAAATAAAGCCAACTAACTAAATGCTAGTGCCTAATTGTAAACTTCATTACATTAGTATCTAATTATTATTATTTTCATTTAAATGTATTATATGTACTTTAATTTTTTTGTTGTTCTTACCCAGTTAAGTGCTTCTCTTTTACCCTTTTTGCGTTTACATAATATACGCTGGATACTAAAAAACTCGAACAAAATCCAAAGTGTTACTCAAGCCCGAACCAAGACCGAACCCGAACCCAAAACTCGAACGCTCAAGTCTAAAAAGTCATACACACACAAAAAAAATAAAGTGAACCCCATATGTTTCTTACTTTCTTTTATTTTTCTTTTTTCTTTTAATCATTTTTCTCTCATTTACACCAATTTATCCTCACTTTTCTCTCCCAAGGTCAACCTCAAAGTCTAAAATCATACACCAATGTCTACATGCTATACTACTATTTCATCATTATTTTTGAATTTCTATCTATCTCTCTCATCTTTTTCACTTTTCCCGCTTTTTTTCCCTATACCCCTCTCCATCCACTCATTCATTTTAAATAATTATCTCCTCACACTCGCTCTCCTCTTCACCTTCACCTCCACCTTCACCTTCATCCCTACACATTGGAGATGCTCTAAGAGGAAGTATAAGTAGACTATTACATTATTTTAATTAAAAAAAGGTCAAAATCAGAGAAACATTTTTCTAAATATATATATATATATTTTAATAACTTCATGAATTCTATATATATGCCTAGTTCATTAAGTGAATAATCATTGGTAACTACATTAATCTTCTTCTTTTCTGGTTGTATATGGTACAATGGAGAACTACACTGGACATTCAATGACTGGTGGAACCGGCCAAGGAAGCTACTCCAGAAATTCCTTACAGATTCAGGTATTAACTATATAGATTTTCTTCTTTTCTGACTTCTAAGTTACTTATATATGGTATAAATCAAGATAATTAATCTTAGTATGTATTATATAGAGAAATCTTATCGATGCTTCCAAGTTGCATATTCAAAGGGCAATTGCCGCCAAGCTCGAACTAGATAATTTTCAAGTTCTAGAGACATTTGGCATTGCTGATTTAGGTTGTTCGGTTGGACCAAACATTTTTTTGCTGTGGAAAACATTCTTGATGCTGTCAAACTCAAGTACAAATTAACCCATAAGCCCAATAGTACTAAAGTTCCAGAGTTCCAAGTTTACTTCAATGATCATTCAATGAACGATTTCAACACCCTTTTGAAGGGTCTTCCACCCGATAGGGAATATTATGCTTCACCTTGTTAATGCTAGAGAAGAGGTGGCAAAGGCTTACTCGATGCAGCATGCCACATATTTCACCAACTTTTTTAGGGCAAGAGCCGAGGAGGTAATCCCCGTTGGCCTACTGGCGATTATCATCCCAGCTCGCCCGAATGGAACACCTCTTGCTCGAGCCTTTATTAATATCTTTTTTCATCTGCTGGGATCTTGTCTAATGGAACTCTCCACCAAGGTAATTAGCTTGTCTCATGTACTTTTACATGAGTTGTAGGTTCAATAGTTGAAAATATTTTCACTTTTTAGATATGTGAATGAGATTTTCGAATACTATCAAATGCAGGGATTAGTGGATGAAGACAAGATGGATTCATTAAACATACCAGCATACTGCACATCTCTACAGGAATTAGAAGTAGTAATAAAGCAAAATGGATGCTTCAGCTTCAGCATAGAAAGCATGAAGAGTCAGAATGCAGCACCGCTCGTTGGGCATAGAGCTCGAGAATTTTCTCTGGTAGTGAGGGGTGCTACAGGGGAAATAATAAAGGAACATTTTGGACCTGAGATTCTAGATCAACTCTTTGACCTCTGCAGTAACAAAATAGTGGAGGCACATCAAGATTTAGCAGCGGGACTAAATACCAACTTGTTTTTGCTGCTTAAACGCAAAGACTGATATGAAATCAGATTGTAATAAAGTGTACCAAGAGGTCCTAAGTAATAAAAACAATGATTTCAGTGTTCTGTTTCTAATTATACATTGTTGTCAATTGATTAATAAAACTAATACTGCTCCTTTTAATTGAAATGGATCATTTGCCCTTTTCATGATCAAAAGAGAAACTAAATAACTAGTTAGAGAAAGCAGCAAAATGCCTTAAGCCTTGTTTAGGAGAACAATATATATGGATTGCGTATGTCATATAATCTACATATTAATTAAATAAAAAAAGTTGTGGTAATTTTATACCGTTATTTTCCTGTGAAAAAATATGTTAGTAGGGTCTTTTTAGATATTGTGTTTTATATTGCGGTAATATGTGCGGTATTCTAGATTTATCACTTTTTTTAAAATTTTTTTGTTTACTTTTGCGTTATCTATTCACCATTTTAAAATAAGATTTATTATTAAATTTAATAAGTAATAGATAATTATCATCATTTAATTATTTAAATTATAGATAAATTAGATTATTCAATTGTCGAACATATCTGTAAATTTATAGCTTATAATTAATAGAAATTAAACATATAGATCGTTAGTTTAAGTACACGACACCGCCCAATTAAAAATTATTTCATGCATAATTAGTGTAAAAAATAAAATGATATTTATTTGCGTTAAAAATGACAACCATGTTAAAATTTATTGTAAACTATAGTTACCTTAAAATGATAAGAAAAAATTATATTATTGTTTGGTTAATGTTAAAAATTAATTATTCCTTATTAGATAATATAACTTTATAATAAAATTTCACCATACAAAAAAAAAATTATAAGATTTCATACTATTTATTTATATTTAAATAATTGATATGTATTCTTCCTGTACAACTCATGGGTGAGAATCTAGTATAATTTTACACAAGACAGACAAATTTAACATGTAAAATGATCGAGTACAGACACTATAAACTCTTTGCCTATTTACACAAGTAAAAGCAATATCCACTTGGTATTATGATCAATTCATCCATCTGTCTTGCGTTTAAGCAAGAAAAACAAGTCGATTGTTGTTCCTGATGCTGTCTCATTATGTGCCCCTGAAACTTTCTTTGTGAAGAGGTCGAAGCGTTCGTCTAAAATTTGTGTTTCAAAATGTTCCCATATTAATTCCTCCAAATTCAAGAGTTGAAGAGGTAGTCGCGGCCCGGTGGTGTGGTGGCCATCATTGTCCCAGCTGGCCCAAATAGAACTCCTCATACTCGAGTCATCTTCAACATGACATTTGATCTATCGGGGTCTTGTCTCACCGAACTCTCCAAAAAGATTAGACAAAACTGGAGTCTCAAATGCAAGAATTTTTTGTTTATTCTGATAACATCTTGAACTATTTGGTTTAAAAGTTTAAACTTTTACGTCTGGCCAAATTTATCTTCTCTCCGATGGCACCTTTAACAAGTAATACACTAAATTCTCTTTAATTGGAGTAGGGATCAATTAATGAAAAGAAGGTGGATTCTTTTAACATTCCATCTTATTTCATATGTCCTTGAAAAGTGTAATTTTGTACTTATCTTGGACAACTATGCTTTAATCATTGTATTTCCTTGATTTTCTACTTAATCTTGTTCTTGTTTTTGTTTTGTTTACTTTTAGATTTGGCCCAGTCTCAAGTAAATGGAGAAGAAAGGATGAAGAAAAGTGCCAATTTTACTCATTTTTGAAAATATAGAGATTAAGTTATACATTTGAAGTACCAATTTGTGCTAATTTGAGAAATTGAGGATTTGCTGCAAAATGTTTTGTCGAAAAATCATCCTCAATGGAAGAACGGAGAAAAAAAAAATGGAAATTGTAGAATTTACGTGGGCTTTTTTTTTTTTTGGAGTAGGGGGGGGGGGGAATTAATGGTCCAGTGTGATCGCATGCACGATTTTAAAGGGAAGCAACAGCTGTGAGATAAAGAAAAAGAAAGGAGCCATGAGCCTGGAGGAGAGACTTCCAGGTGTGCGGCTCGGAAGGAAGTGCCAAGAGTCGTCAGAAGCCGCGGGTTGTGGATTTGCCTTTCAGTGATGAATTTCTATGTTTAAATTTGTTCTCTTTTTCTTATG
This sequence comes from Nyctanthes arbor-tristis, assembly GCA_963692815.1. Taxonomy (NCBI): domain Eukaryota; kingdom Viridiplantae; phylum Streptophyta; class Magnoliopsida; order Lamiales; family Oleaceae; genus Nyctanthes; species Nyctanthes arbor-tristis. The sequence goes on from CAVNYN010222824.1 coordinate 21,544, forward strand.
ATGGTAGATTAATTATTTTGTGCTTGGATTGTGATGAAACAATTATTGACCATTAATTAGTTTTGAATCAATGGCTTATTTTTATTATTTGTTATTAGGTTAATTATTTATTAGTCACTTATATGTCCCTTTTAATGTCTTATTAACATTAATTCGTATTTATGATTTGTGCTGCTTTCGAGAAATTCGATATAAATGAGCACATGTAATAAGCAATATAGAGTCATTGATTATCTATGTCAATATGTTTATGATTTGATGTATGTTTAGTTGTTCGTAGTTTAATTAGTAATAATTAAGTTCACATGTAGACAAAGAATCAATTGACCATTGAGGAAGTTCTTTTTTTTTTTTTTGAAAAGTACAATTATAAATATGCGTCACAGGAGAATCAAACTTGAGACATTTAGGTCTCAATACCTCAGCTTAGCCCTCTAATCAAATAGGTCAGGCCTCATTGGCAACTATTGAGGGAGACTTTTGATTAATTGGATCATTGATTTTTAACCCTGGAAATATTCTTGTTATTGTTGATTGTTTGTTATTGTAATGATCGATATCCTATAAAGCGATTAGTTTTATGATAGTTTAAAGATTCATGTAGACCTTAGTGCAACCTTTTGTTAAGTCCTAGCTTAACATTGCGTTTTTATCTATTCACATCTATCATAAATATATAGTTGGTTATAGAGAAAAATAGGCTTTGTTTGTATCAAAAGAGTAAATTGCACATTAGAAACACCGGTTGTCAATATATAATGAGAATGATTCAAAAACAAAGAATGAATAGTTTTAAGTGAGTCAATAATGGTGTGCTCGTAAACCAAACGCGCTTATAATTTAACCCTTTTTTAATATTTGTAAAAAATTATTTGTTGTTAATTTAATGCTCGTATGTATGCACGAGTGGGTGCAATTGAAAATATTTATTTGTTCTTGCAGGTTGGGATGCTTCCAAATTAAAGTCAAATTGATTTTCAACCCAACCCATTACCCAAGACTAATAACTCAGCCCAAATACTCCATTGACACATTATCACACACCGTCTACCATTAGTCAGTGGCATTTCAAAATACCTTCCAATGATTCAATTGAAACCCCAAGAGTCATGCCACCCGATCGACTTTTGCAGCAAGTTTAATATGAAATTTCAGCATTCAATGTTCTAAATATGAATTTCAGACAACTGTGACCCCGGAAAGTCAGCACTCACTCTCAAGTTCTCCATTTCTATTGACTATCCTTCTATTTTTATGGTTGTTTTTAAGTGTTTTGGGGTTTAGTCTTTCTTTAATTCTGTACAAAAGATGATTGACAAATGGTATTGTGTCTTGGATTTTTTTGCTTCGATTTTTTTTTCTATTTTTTGTGTGTCTTGCTTTGGTGTATTACTATTTTTTGTTTTTCTTTTTTGCTTTGGTTTAGGGCTTCAGGCATTAATTAAGCAATCTTCACGCTCTGTTTTCTTTTCTTTTTTGAAAGGGTTGTACCATGATCTTCTTGATTACGAATAAATTAGTCTTTTGTTAAAAAAACTACACAACAATGAATCATTTCTTCTGTAGTTTGGTTGTTTATTGTATCCAAGGAAATTGATAATTAGGTCATCATATAATGTTATCCATATATGAAAAATTGTAGGGAAAATTGTAAAAGATTAGCAAATCATCATCATTGTGTTAATCTTTCTAAGGAGACAAGCAAAATAATTTTGCAAATCGTAGGGAAAATTGTAAAAGATTAGCAAAGCTTTCTATGGAGGCAAGCAAAATAATTTTGCAAATTGAAATGTGATTTGTGAAGCACACCTTAGTACTTCAAATGATGACTTATTGCTATCTCGAGTATTCAACAATTATAGTGCCAATTGACAAAAAAATTTCTTTTTTATAAAATAGGTATTCTCCATGCAATTTTTTAAAATTTTTAAAAAAGGCATAAACACAAAAATATTTTTTCCCTAACTAGGTGGGCTTGAACCCACCCTGCTAGGGGTCTAGACCCGCCTCTGGGGAATGGAATTGAACCATCAATTGAAAAATTAATTTAGATGTCATTAGATCACATGAGTTCTAAACTCTTAGCAATTGTTTAGAAAAAAGTTGAGTTATTTATATATTTTATTTTAACGGATAACTTGAGGGCCAAACTAAATTAGATTAAAAATTCTTAGATATTCTTTAGAACTTAATTGAACATATTCAAAACAAGTGTCAAGTGTAAAAATAGAAAGAAAAAAGTTAGAATTTAGCATTTAACCTCTCGATCATTTTTATGAGCGGTATATGCATTGCTAATTTTTACTTGTTAATTTGTATTAAAGTTCAAAGTTGTAATAGACGCTCAAAACATCCAAAATCCGCCTATTTGAAGTAAAGAAGACGACCAAGTTGTAAAACAACTTGATGCATCTCTAAAGGAATTTTGTTTTAATATCCTAAGCAAGACATTGAAATGCTGATTTAATTTACTATGCTACATATAGAGATATTTTATCGATGCTACCAAGTAACATACCCAAAGGGCAATCACCAATGAGCTCGAACCAGAGTTATTGATACCGATCATCGGCTCAACTTGCATCATGCAAAATTTGTTTGTGCTTGAAAAGAAAAACTGCAAAATTTTAACTAAATTGTGTATGAAGTCCAAATACTTTGAGTGAAACTTCACCGCTTCTGGCTAATGAAATAGATTGAGCTCCAAGCTCAGAACCCCACCTCTAATTAAGGGTAGACACACAGGTGAGTTAGCTGCTCTTAATTGGAGGTCAAACTCCAAACTCAAAGAGATCGGACTCTAAATTCAAAGCTCACTGTATTACACTAGAAAACAGCCAACTTCACCCACCACATGAATATGAATGAATATATAAAAAATATATATTATTATATAATCATGCAGCCCACGATGTGCCCTAATCAAATTTGATTGGCCACCAACTCTTTGTTAAGGGATAAATCCCACACTAATTAGATATAAAAATATAAACCAATACATGAAACACCTGGGTTACTCTTCTTAGCAAAATTGATCATTTAAGATGAAACCTCAAGTTTTAATATGGTAATAGAGTCTGTTAAATTCAAACGAGCGATTTGATCTGGTTAAGACTAGTATTTAGAAATGAACACATCTAATCAATCACTTAAAAGTGATAATTAACACATAATGATTTTGTAATTGTTAGAACAATTTAAATATTATTGAGTGAATAATGTTATTAAATTAAAATTTGAGCTTTCAAGTTATACTGAAAGCAATTTGATCTGGTTAAGACTAATATTTAAATATAAACACATATAATCAAATATCTAAAAGTGATAATTAACTCATAACAATTTCGTAATTGTTATAACAATTTAAATATCATTGAGTGAATAATGTCATTAAATTAAAGAGTAATACTATTTAACACCACTGGTGCTTAATGATAAGTTAAATTAAGTTGGTCCTTTATTCATGTATTTAATTTCACTTATCATTCAATGTCACATTAGTTGCCATGTAGACTGGTGTCAAGCACCACTGGTGCTATATAGCATTATTCTAAATTAAAATTTGAGCTTCCAAGTTATATTGATAAGTTAGATAAGTCAAAAATATTTCTTAATGCATTGTGAGTCATATTGACGAGTTTTAGAGATGAACATTTTTAATTAGATAAATAAAATAGATAATTAACTCATAATGATTTCGTAATCGCTATAATGATTTGAACATTGTTGAGGGTCATTAAATTAAAATTTCAACTTCTAATCTATAATAACAATCTAAACAATTCTTAACGCGTTGTGAGTGGTATTAACTAGGATTTAGAGATGAACACCTATAATCAAATACCTAAAATGGATAATTAACTCATAACGAATTCATAATAGTTATAAAGATTTGAATATTATTGAGTGTCATTAAATTAAATTTTCAACTTCTAAGCTACACTAACAAGTTATAAACATTTCTTAATGCGTTGTGAGTGGTATTGACTAGTATTTAGAGATGAACACCTATAATCAAATACTTAAAATGGATAATTAACTTATAATGATTTCGTAATCGTTATAATGATTTGATTATTTTTGAGTGAATATTGTCATTAAATTAAAATTTAAACAAGTTATACTAACAAGTCTAAATATTTTTTAAATGTTGTGGGTTGTATTGACTAATATTTAGAGATAAACACCTCTTATCAAACACTTAAAAAAGATAATTAACTCATAACGATTTAATTATCATTATAACGATTTGAATATTATTGAGTGAGCAGTGTTATTAAATTATAATTGAATTTTCAAGTTATACTGATAAGTCAGAATTATTTCTTAATATGTTGTGAGTCGTATTAACAAGTATTTAGATATGAAAATCTCAATTAAACATCTAAAAGCGATAATTAAATCATAGCAATTTCTTAATCGTTATAATGATATGAATATTATTAAGTGAATATTGTAATTAAATTAAAATTTGAACGTCTAAATTATACAGACAAACTATAAACACGTTTCAATGTGTTGTGAGTAGTATTTACTCGTACTTTGAGAGGAACAACCATGATCAAATACTAAAATGGATAAAAGCTCACAATGATTTTCGTAATCATTATAACGATTTGAATATTTTCGAGTAAGCAACATCATTAAATTAAAATTTAAACTTCTATGTTATGCTGATAAGTTAGAAGTATTTCTAAATGTGTTGTGAGTCGTATTGATAAGAATTTAAAAATAATACCTCCAATCAAATACCTAAAATTGATAATTAACTCATAACAATTTCGTTATCTTTATAACTATTTGAATATATTATTAAGTAAATAGCTTCATTAAATAAATAAAAATTTGAACGGCTGGGTTATACTGACAAATTATAAATATTCTCAATGTGTAGTGAGCGTAATTGACTAGTATTTTTGAATGAACACGTCTGATCAAATACCTAAATAGATAATTAACTCATAACATATTTGTTATCTTTATAATGATTTCAATATTATTGAGTGAATAATGTTATTAAATTAAAATTCAAACTTCTAAGTTATATTGATAAGTCGAAAATATTTCTTAATGTATTATGAGTCGCATTGACTAGTATTTAGAGTTGAATAACTCTAGTCAAACACGTAAAGTGGATTATTAACTCACAATGATTTCTTAATCGTCATAATAATTTGAATATTATTGACTAAATAGTGACATTAAACTAAAATTTAAGCTTCCAAGTTATACTGACAAATTATAAACGTTTTTTAATGTATTGTGAGTCGTATTGACAAGTATTTAGAGATAAACACCTCTAATCAAATACTTAAAATTGATAACTAACTTATAATGATTTCGTTATCGAATATGTTGTGGGCGGTATTGATTAGTATTTAGATATGAACATCTCCAGTTAAACATCTAAAATGAATAATCGTAATCATTATGATTTAAATATTTTTGAGTAAATAATGTCATTCAACTAAAATTTGAACTTCTAAGTTATAGTGAGAAATTATAAACATTTCTTAATGAATAGTAAGTGATATTGACTAGTATTTTGAGATAAACCCTCTAATCAAACAACTAAAATGTGTGATTAATTCATAATGATTTGTACACCGATCGTTATAACGATTTGAATATTATTGAGTAAATAGTACCTTTATATTAAAATTTGAACATTTAAGTTATTCTGACAAAATATAAATATTGGTTAATGTGTTATGAGTGATATTGACTATTATCTAGAGATAAACACCTCCAATCAAATATCTAAAGTGAAAATTAACTTATAACTATTTATTAATCGTTATAATGATTTGAATATTATTGAATGAATAATGCCATTAAATTAAAATTTCAACTTTTAAATTATAGTGATAAATTATAAACATTTTTTGCTGTGTTGTGAGCAGTATTGAACAATATTTACAGATAAACAACTCTAATCAAATACCTGAAACAGATAAGTAACTCATAATAATTTCGTTATCGCTATAACGATTTGAATATTATTGAGTGAATAATGTTATTAAAATAAAATTTGAACTTTAAGTGATAATGACAAGTCAAGAGTGCTTCTTAATATGTTGTGAATCCTATTGATTAGTATTTAGAGATGCATACATCCAATCAAACATATAAAAATGATAATTAACTCATAACGATTTCCTTGTCAATATAACTATTTGAATATTATTGAATAAATAATGTCGTTAAATTAAAATTTAAACTTTTAAATTATACTGATAAATTATAAATATTTCTTAATGTGTAATAAGTGGTATTGATTAGTAGCTAGAGATGAACACCTCAAATCAAACACCTAAAGTGGATAATCAACTCGTAACGATTTTGTACTCATTATTACGATTTGACATTGAGTGAATGGCACAATTAAATTAAAAGTTGAACATCTAAGTTATTCTAACAAATTATAAATACTTCTTAATGTATTGTGAGTAGTATTGGCTAGTATTTAGAGATGAACACCTCTAATCAAATATCAAAAATTGATAATTTACTCATGACAATTTCGTTATTATAAAGATTTGAATATTATTGAGCGAATTACGTCGTTAAATTAAAATTTGAACTTCTAAGTTATACTGATAAATTATAAATATTTCTTAATTTGCTATGAGTAGTATTGATCAATACTTAGAGATGTATACCTCTAATCAAAGACCTGGACAATCAACACATAACGACTTTATAATTATTATAACGATTTGAATATTATTTAGTGAATTGTGCCACTAAATTAAAATTTTGAACTTCTAAACCACACTGATAAGTCAGAAGTATTTATTAATATGTTGTGAGTCGTATTGACTAATTTAGAGACGAACATCTCCAATCAAACACCTAAAATTGATAATTAACTGATAATGATTTCATTATGGTTATAAATATTTAAATATTATTGAGTGAATAGTGTCATGAAATTAAATACTGACAAATCAGAAGTATTTCTCAATATGTTGTGAGTCGTATTGACTAGTATTTAGAGATGAATACCTCTAATCAAATGCTTAAAGGCGATAATTAACTCATAACGATTTCATAATCATTATAACGATTTGAATATTATTGAATAAATATATAATGTCATTAAATTAAAATTTGAACCTCTAAATTATACTGACAAAATTATAAACATTTCTTAATGTATTATGAGTGATATTCACTAGTATTTAGATATGAACACCTCAAAATAAACACCTAAAAGCGGTAGTTAACTCATACCGATTTCATAATCGTTATAACGATTGAATGAATAATATCATTAAATTAAAATTAAAATTTCTTAGTTATATAAAACATTTGTTAATGTGTTGTGAATGATATTGACTAGTACTTAGAGATTAGCGCTTCTAATTAAACTCCGAAACTGGATAATTAGCTCATAATGATTTTTGTAATTGTTATGACGATTTAAATATTATTGAGTAAATAGCGTGGTTAAATTAAAATTTGAATTTCAAGGTTAAATTTCAACATTATATTGACAAATTATAAATATTTCTGAATGTGTTTTGAGTGGTATTGACTAACATTTAGAGATGAGCACATCTAATCAAACACTTAAAACTGATAATTAAATGATAATGATTTCATTATCATTATAACGATTTGAATATTATTGAGTGATTAGTGTCATTGAATTAAAATTTAAATTTATAAATTATATTGATAAGTCATAATTATTTTTCAGTGTGTTGTGTATCGTATTGACTAGTATCTGAAGATGAAGACCTCCAATTAAATATCTAAAAGCGATAGTTAACGGATAATGATTTTGTAATCATTATAACGATTTAAATAAATATTATTGAATGAATATTGTCATTAAATTAAAATTTGATCTTCTAAATCATACTGATAAATTATAAACATTTCTTAATGTATACTAAGTGGTATTGACTAGTATTTAAAGATATAAGCACTTATAATCTAATACGTAAAATGAATAATTAACTTATAACGATTTAAATATTTTTAAATGAATAGTATCATTACATTAAAAGTTGAACTTCTAAGTTATACTAATAAGTCAGAAGCATTTTTTAATATATTGTGAGTCGTATTAACTAGTATCTAAAGATAAACATCTTTAAATAACTTACCAAAGAACAGTATATTAAAAAATGCTAGTCAATACTTCAGTAGTAGCCAACTGGTATTGAAGTACTACTAATTAAAAAATAAATAATGCTATGTAGTACTAGTGATATTTGACATCAGTCTACGTGGCAACTAATATGACATTGAATGATAAGTAAAATTAAATGCATGAATAAAGGACCCACTTGATTTGACTTATCATTTAATGTTACCTTGATATGGTGCCAAGCACCAGTGATACTAAATAACATTACTCTTAAAAAATATATATCAGTCAACACTATTGAAGTATTGACTGGTAGCCAACTAGTTAAAAAATACTCGTCAATACTCTAATTAATTCACATTAACATTAACTAGTAGCCAACTAGTAGTTAATTACCGAAAACGGGCTATCTAATTAAAAACTTCAGTATTCTCCACTATCAGCATCCTCATTATCTTCTTCGTTGTAAGGCACATAACCTATGACACCAAGCTCACCACAGGGTCATGAACCCTATGTTGAGTGTTGACTCTAAATAATTGTTAAAAATGAGGGACTCATGGTGTAAATTGTACCTCATTAACGTGGAGTGCAAGAGAAGAACAAATAATTAAGGAAAGTGA
>CAVNYN010222833.1:0-57523 GCA_963692815.1 Nyctanthes arbor-tristis
TTTTTGGGGGGGGGGTGAGGGGCTGTTTGTTTCTAATGATCTCACCAGTTTTCAGGACTGGTGAGATCGTAGTTGAATACAGAGATTCATCATAGGAGTTTTGATATGTTGTTTCGTTACTCTTCATCTGCCGAAGCTTTGGTAGTCAGAGGGCATGAATCAACGTAAATTGTTGTAAACATGGCATATTAAGAGTCAATTGTAGAAGGATAAACGATAGTCATGCAACCAAAGTTTAGATTGTATAAGGACCTGATGAACTCCCAAAAAGGTGATTCCTGATGTGTTCAGTGTTTGTTACTTAATTTAGTGTCCGTTTTCCGTGGCCTCTCCAAACTATACAGAAAGTGCAAAATTGCTGTCCTGAGGTTGAATCTGATTATGTATAAATGTGCATCAGCACTTCGAACCGTAGTCCAGACAACTTTCTGAAAATAATAGTATTTCATTCTATTATGATTTTCCAATCATGTCGATTTCTACAGTGAACTGCAGCTTACAGTGGACACTATAAGCCAACTGACAATAGCCTAAGCAGCCTGTGAAGGAAAATGCAGTCACCATGGATGATGACGACGTTCAGGTATATGGTTTATGTTCCATGACTATTCACTTAAACAGCCTTGAACATGGCTCTTGCATCACTATTCACTATTCTATAAAAGGTGAACCCCAAATTACTGTTTATTGAACAGTAACTTTTTTTTTTTTTTCAAAGGCTACACCATCCCAAACTTCTACATTCAACACCCCCCCCCATTTGTTTAAGTTTGCTAAGCCACGCCACCAGAAACTTCTTCTTTTTTATTTTTTTATTTTTTTTAGAGTTTTTGTTTTGTGATGAGTTTTAAAAATGAGCAGGTGCAAAACCACTCAGGTGTGCAATGTATCTATGTGTTTACCTATCTTTGTAATTTACTTCTTTTTCATTTTCTTAGCTTATGATTTAATGTCCAAAAAATTATACAATTAGTGGGTATAATAGTGGCAAGTTTTACCCTATAAATCTTTAACTAGGACGATGATATTGTAAATGCTTATTTTTTTAATGAGGTGAGGCATACTTCTAGCTCTTATGTTTAGTACTTAATATGTTTATTTTATCAAGTTTTTTTCTTTGTACGAGACATTATTTTATTTTACTTATATAAATATAGGGCCTGATGTATGAAAATTACTTCCTATTTGTATTCAGATGTTTTAGAAATGAGAAAAAGCAAGCTTAATGAACAATCAGATGGACTATTTTATAATGCAATTTTGACTTTTTTAAGGTGAAAATATGCGCCATCTACTTTAAATTTGGAATTTCATTTATAGACAGGTACCATATATTTATTTGCTGTATTTTATTTTATTTTGTTATTAAAGCAAATATTATTAACGTTTGACGTATTATCAATTATACACACTGTATAATAATATCTACGCGGATTTGAACTAAAAATAAAACGTAATACATGCATCGCACGTATATTTACTAGTCTCTCTAAAAGTGATTTGGTTAGTAGCCTAGAATTTGCAGGAGCTTTGAATTAATTGTCAGTGCATATGGTGTCACTACTGATATGGTTGAAATGCATATGTATTATTATAAAATGTGGAGATGGTGAATGATATTTATTTGTTTATTTCAATAAAGCTTTTTAGTTTTCTGTTATATTTTATTTTACGCAAGTAGGCTTCCAGTTTGTTTTATCAATGTCAATTTACACTTCTTGTCTCGCAACTTAAATGGTACGGAAACAAAGACTGCATTGATTTTTCATTTATGTTAGGTTTCTCAGATCCATTATTTTTCTTCTAGAAGAACATTTATTAAATTAACACAAGTCACAAGATCATGCTGAATTTTTGTGGTCTGATTTACACCAGATAAAAACAAAGAACCAATCATGGGAATGTAAAGAATCAGGCTTCTTTGTGTTTCATCTCTTATTAGCTGTTTTTTCTTTTTTTTTTTTTTTTTAAAAGGGTTTCATCTTTTAGCTGTTGATGATAGCCTAATTGATAGAAAGCTTATTGGAATTCCTTAGTTATGTAGAAATTAAATCTGACAGCTCCTTTTTCATTCTTATTCACGCTTCCTTCAATTTTCCCTTTTTTTTAGTTACCGAGTTATTAAAAATAAAATATGCATTTTGTTGGCAAAAAATACAATATGCATTTTATAATGTATGACTGATTTTTGGACATTAAGAGCATAACTTTTTAATATTTCGTATGTTAACCACATCACTGCATGTAGCTCATGTGCGTAGCACGTGGCCAAAACTAATGCCAACAATATCCTTTTCATGTTTAGACAACATCTCTTTTGAAGGTGTATCTTCTCTTATTTCATCATTTAGTTCAAGTCATAGCTTGTTTCTTCATCTCATTGATCGCAGCATGAAACCATGAGGCGAGAATGTGAAGATTTTTAATAAAATTTTTAACGTTGTTTACATTTTTGAATGGACAGGATTAAGAGGCACGCGAGTAATATATGGACACACCAGGACAAATTCAGGATTGTGCAATTATGGTTGAAGGATGCTCCTCCAGTTGGTGTCGACATTGTACCCTCTATGTTAATGGCTTACATGTCCAAAACGGGATTAATAGAAAAGCCTAGGTTGGTTAGTGGGCTCATTGATTGTTTTGGTAAGCAAGGCTGCCCTATTCCACTTATACGACAATTGTTCGATGAAATGAAGTGGGAGGATCAATCTGGTGTTTGCAATGTGATGCTCAAACATTATTTCTATTTGGATGGGTCTGAAAAGGGTTTTGAGTTTTTAGAAGAGATAAGGCGGAGGAATATAAAATTTGATCGGTATACGTTTACCTCCGCATTGAGGGGTTGTTGTGAAAGCAAAAGCATGACACTGGGCGAGGCGATCTCTGTTTTTCACAAAATGATCAATGACTATTTTATTGAGCCGGATATGGTTCACTACGGAATTTTAGTTGAAATCATATGTTTAAAAGGGACTGCAATGGATGCATATAAAGTTGCCTTGGCTTTGCCTAAGCAAGACCGGCTGATATGGCGTGCTCTAATTCATCGATGCTCTGGTCTCATGAATGTAGAAGTTGGTGATCTTGCCATACAAGCTCTAAAGAAGATGGGTAGTCTCTCAAGTGACGAATACGTGCTCATTTCTAACTTTATGAGAATGCGTGGAAAATATCAAGAATCGGAAAAGTTGCAGCAAGAAATGAAGGAAGAAGGATTGGAGATTAGCCCAGACTACGGTGAGTAAGCATATTTAATTTAATTAGCTGTTTTTAATTTTTTGTTATTAAAAAAATAATCAAATTTGCTATCGAGGTGATGTTAGTTTGCTTTCAAATGATTAGTCCGCTTTTAGAGTCTTGAGGTGGACATCAGAGTTCTAATATGATAATAGGAATTAGAATCCATGTTCATTAGTGGCTCTTTTTGCTAAGCGGGTTGACTTGACCTTTCCATATTATCTCATAAAAATATTCTGCGAGAATTATCAGAGAGCATGTGTGCGTTTTTTCTATGTCTAAATTTTGTCTACGATAGTTATAATGAATGATTTTCAGCAGGTAGCAAGGTGATGAATAATGGGCTAAATGCAATCAGATTTAGTTATTCCAAAATCCTGGCAGCAACAGATAAATTTTCGTATGCTAATTTACTCAAAGAAACTGGACTTGTCTTCAAAGGTCAGGTGAAGGATACTGGGCAGCTCATTGCAGTGAAGGCGGTAAAAGTCTCAAGTCCAAATGAATTGGAGGAATCTCTTCATTGTGAAGCATATGCCATAAGCCGTGCACTTCATGAGAACATAGTGACGCTTTATGGTTATTGTTGCAATGAAAACTTTAATATCCTGGTCTACGAATATATCTGCAATAGATCTCTAGAGTGGCATTTATTTGGTATGGAAATTTAGTACATAGATTAATTACCCAAGCAAATTTTTAATCTCTAATATTCTATACTATATATGTACCTCTTTATCTCTCAAATCACCTAGTAAATTTTTCCTTTTTCTCTTTTTTGGTATTTTATTGACAGATAATACAGATCATATACTTGAGTGGAACCGAAGACTTGACATTGCCATTGGAATTGCACAAGGTTTACATTATCTACATGAAGAGTGTCCACGAGGCCCAATCATTCATTTGAATGTAAGACCTAGCAAGATATTGCTAACACGTGACTTTGTTCCCAAGGTAAAGGTTATGTTTTTGCAAAGTGCCAAGTAAATTTTATCCAATTCCTTCATTTTTTTTTTCTTCTAATCACTCTCTTCCTATATGATTGCCTTGAACTCAAATTTCTTTCGGCAAAGGTTTAAGATATTTGCGGGTCAAATGTTTTATTATAAGGTTATCCAAATCCTAATATCAGTTTTTTTTCAATTCAACATTAGACGTATTGATCTCACTACCTAGTTTTAGAGTTCATAATATATTCATCTTATATATGCACAGCTGGGAGACTGTGGACTTCCACTTTGGAAGATCACAAACGAGATTGGTGAGCGAACTTGGATTATTGATAACATGGGGTGAGTTTAAGTTAGGTATTTACGAAGAAAATATAAAACTTCAGTAAAGCTTTTCTTGAAATATAAACAAGGTGCTTAGTCTCCCTTCTAATGTAACTGAAATGTTTCTCACATTATGCAGATATCTTGCACCAGAGTACATAGACAAAGGCATTGTTTCTCTGAAAACAGATGTTTATGCGTTTGGAATTGTCCTTCTGCAATTGAGATCGGACAACAGGAGAAGAAATTCCCTAGAGGCGCCTTTGTACAGTGGGTATGTTTGCCATAATTATCTCTCTTAAATAGCATTTTAATATTGTTCCCTCGTCACATTTTATTTTGCAATTTTTGTTGTTTTTTCTTTTTTATTAAAGTTAAATGCTATTTGGATATTGTTGTGAGTTTTTGCAATGTTACACTTCTGTACCAAATAGTTTTTGTGTGTTTCAGGCAAGGGCACTACTTCAGAGATCTGCATTCCATGAGCTTATTGATCCTCGTCTCACGGTCCCATATAGGGTTGATGAACTGCTGTTATTTGTGGTTGGGGATCGACAGCTACGCCGTATGGTTAGAGCAGCGAGTGTTTGTGTCCAAAAAGACCCAAGGATGCGCCCATCAATGAGACAGGTTAATTTGTGATGCTTTAACTTTTGATATCAGTATTATTGGATCTCATGATGCTGACATTTTTTTTTTTCTGATTTACAAATACACCTCGAAACACGTTTGACAAGCACTAAAATGACTATTGTAATTGATGAAGGTTCAACAGTATAGACATGGATGATTCACAGATCACAAGTTTTAAATCTCTCTTTCACGGACACGAGCTGACACTATGATATTGGATTATGCATTACTTCCTCACTTACTTTTTCTGATAAAGAAAATAGAAGTAATTTTATTTTATTTTTTTTTCCTAAGTTATTAAGCCAAAGGGACACGCTTTACTCAATAACTACTATTCTCTTTCCAGGTGAACTAGCATCTCATTATATTTCTGCATTGCTCATATACTAGCTTCTCTAATTGCATCGTGAACATGGCTGTAGGTATTGCACATTCTTAAAGGAAATTTTTCCCATGAATTCGGGCGTATCCTGCTAGGACGACATATATGAGCCACTTGATGTTGGAACCGTGGTTCAATGAGTACTTCGCAGATTGGGATGATATTCTCTGTTCTTTTGTTCCTTTTCTGGACATAAAATTTTAGTCTTCCTTCTGTCGATCGGTGTTTGGATTGCTAAGTGCCTAGTCTTGTTCTCCGATGGAATCCGGAAAGTACAAATTCTGTCAGTATAATTCTAGTTCTGTAGATAACCGATATCCTTTCTTTTCAAATTTCAAGCAAGTTGCGTCTAAATTGCATGAAGATGCTTGTGGTACATTTGGTTTGCTCTGAAAATTTATTTGGAATGAATGAGGAATCAAGGTCAAACTGAACCCAAGAAACTTGGAAAATTGTAGATTTGTAATTTTATTTTTTATGTTGGGTTTTTGGTTGGTTGTTTTTTGGAAGGGGGGGGGGTTCATTTATTATCAAGAATAAGGAAGCTAATTAGTAGAAGGTTGAGAATAAAGATCCATCTGCAGCCGCCTTCGCCCAAGTATGTGTCCTTAAATATTACCTTAAATGTAAATTTTCACAGATTCTAGAACCATGTTTCAAGTTTAAAAGGAGGATGCTAGCAAGTCATTGTGCTCTGTGTTGAAGATGGTTTCTGCTGCATTTCATCCAGAGGCAGTCAGCTTAAAAATGCTGTAACAAAAAGCGGAGGAGCTTGTACAGGAATCTCACTGCTGCTGTATCGCAAACCTTGTGCTGTCTAGCATCAAAACACTGGATGTGCACAAAAACTTCATCAATCAACTTAATTTGATTCATGTCCTTCAGCGCCTTGCAAGAGATGTGGGATTGTAAACCGGCTCTTATGCTAGACAAGAATACCCTGCTTTCCTACTACCACTTGCACGCCAATGAGATTCACCTGTTGCTTGCATTAATTAATATAAGATTTACATGACTTTACATTTGACCACCGGTAGGGGGTCATGTCCCATTTTGCCAAGTATATTTTCTATAATGTCCAGAGTTCAATGGATTACGTGACAGATTTCATTGGACACATCAGGAGACCCATCTCTTAATGTGTCCAATGAAAGTCTGCCACATAATTCATTGGATTGGATTTTATAGAGTCAAATGGACATCATAGAATGTGCCTCTCAAAGTCTCTCTAATTAAGATTTGTTGATTAGTTTTGTTATTATTAAAAAAAAAAGGAAAGAAAAAATACATCATGAATAATAACCGAATACATCATGAATAATAGCCACTGAATTACCAATTCATTCCAAAGAGTGGCATAGAATCAGAAACATCTTGTGTTTTGTCTGATGATAGCAGTTTTCTACGTTGTTTTTTCATGTCTCCAATTGGACTGACACTATCATATTTATTTAAAGAAATTAGAGCATATATAATCCTTTTGAGTATTCTTTAAATAAAAACCCCCTTTCTAACATGGGTTTTTTGAAAAATATATTGTAAAAAATGTCATTTTCTATTGTAAATAGCCTAAACCAATTGTCAATAAATTCAGTTTTTATTAATTTTATAATAATAATGATAATTATATATCTATATATATATATAGAGAGAGAGAGAACTGTTATTCTAGAATCATTTTCTCGCCTTTGCAAGATTCCGGAATCTCTATTTTCATTTCTTTTTTTCCCCTAATTTTTTACCACCACAAATCATGCCATATGAAATAACCACAATAAATCTTGCAAAATAACATATCAAATAAATCTTGCAAAGTAAAAGCTATTTCTATCATGCTCTATGAAATAACAACAATAACTCTAAACGTTGGTGTACTTGTTATGTTGATGAGGAACATTGACCCTGTATCTGGATTGTGTAATGGAACGAGATGGCTTATTACAAGATTAGGGGATCATGTTCTACAAGCCAAAATAATATTTGGAAGTAACGTTTGAGATGAAGTTTTTATTGCAAGGATGTCATTGATCCGTCAGATGTGAGGTTGCCGTTTAAGTTTCAAAGAAAGCAGTTCCCGTTGGTTGTTTCGCACGCTTTGACAATAAACAAGAGTCGGGGCTAGTCTCTATCCCATGTTGGACTGTTTCTTAAAAAATCAGTGCTTAGTCATGGTCAGCAATATCCAGAGTTACAAATCGGACCGGTCTTAAAATACTTATATGTGTTCACGAGGGGAAGCCTACTAATGAAATGACCAATGTCGTTTATAAAGAAGTTTTCCGAATTTTGTAAATAGAATGTATAGAAAAATACTTTATAATTTGTATTGCTACTGCATTAATAGTTATCTATTTAGTGTTTAATACACATCTCACTGTCTACTTTTTTTAACAAAATTTGGCCGTGCAACTCATGGATGTAAAAACTAGTCACCGGCGAATTTTATTTTCTTTTTCTTATTTATCCTTTTTTCCCCTAATGTAACTGATTTAACCATTTGCAATTTTTTTGTCAATTGTCATGCATTATTTTAAAATCTAAGCTGGAAACCCGGTTATTTGGATGGTAGATTGGGACCCCACATGATTAGACCGGACTGTAATGACCCGGTTGAAGACCTGAATAGCCAGTGAGTTGTTAGTGACATGTGACTCGGCCCGTGTCTCAACCCACTGGGTTGCAAATTTGACAAAATTATTTTAGAAAGTTTAAACAGCACATTTTAATTAGCATGTGACTTTTTGTTTCCAACGTGTTGTATTGGCCGCCAAACTATTTATATTATGTTTTAAAATATATTACATAATATTTATAATAATATTTCTATTTTTGTTTTCCTACAATTTTTTTATTTAAATTTATAAATTAACAATAATATACTGATTAAACCGATACCCTGGCAGTTAAATTGGTCAACAAGTAACCCAATATGTTTATAAATTCATAAATTAATTAACAACTCATAAGTTAAACATATGATTGAATGATATCACATTATAATTCGTCCATGAAGTTTGGCCGTGCAACGGGTGCCAAAAAAAACTAGTTATTAATAAAACAAGTAGTCAACGCCACCACTTTCAACTACCAATTGCCAACTTCAGCCATTGACAACCGCCACCGTCACCATCACTTGGTAAAATAAAAAAAAAAAAAAGGAAAAATCACATTAAAAAGTCAATGTTAACAAAGTGAAGGAAAAAAAATTATTCGAACAATAATTTGCACTCGAGAAATCATGTTAAACAATCGGAGAACAGTGTTATAATTGGGAATGGCGAAAGTAACAAAGTTTATCATAGTAACAAGAGTAACAAAGTTGAGGAAAATATGTCACAGTGGCTTTCCTGTCAAAACAAAAGTATCATGGTAACTAAAAACCGCTCCACGGCTTTTCTCAGAAAAAAAACAAAATAATAATAATAATAATAATAATAATAATAATAATAATAATAATAATAATAATAATAATAATAATAATAATAATAATCCCACCGTTCCACGGTTAATCAAATGACTTTGAAGGTACTTGATCATGTGATTTTACCAAAATATCCCACAATTTTATTTGCTTAATCGCAACTTAAATATTCTCCAGAAACAGCTGCATATCTCTGGTAACCCATTTATGCCTGTTGTATTGTTTGCACTGATTAAGGTAATATCTAGTAGATATAAGACGTGATTAAATTGTTGATAAGGCAGTGTTTAGAATTTTGCCTTGTAATACTGTAATAATTGTTTGAATTTATCTTCGGCTGCGTTAACCAAGAATTTTTTTTTTTCGCAGTTGCATTTTGTACCTAGTGGTGTGGTGGACTTGTTGCTTGCAAAACGATACTGGGCTCTAAATTCCCTTGGATTAGTTTGACCTAGTTTTGATGGTTCTTTGCTCCTGCCTGAAATGTAAGCCCATGGATTCATTTGATAATTGTGGATTCTGGCGCAAATTCTCCAATTCTAGTACGTAAGAACATTATTGACCGACCCAAAAAGCCTTAATAAAGTGAGGATTGTAGAATTGGGCTTCTTTTTAATATGGTGCATTTGGAGTTTTTGACTATAGAGGGCAGAATGTATTAGGGTTGTTTGATCCTCTTTATTTTTCTCTTTATAAATTCACCTAATATGATTTAACTGTTGATTTGATAACTACTCAACAATCAACATACATTTCAAACTTTAATTAAATATCCACCACTCATTGTCACTCATTATAAATTCCCTTTATAAATTCAAAAAATAAAGAGCTTTAAATAGAAATAAATTGCGAAAAGTTACTTTCAAATAGAAATATTCAGCCATCCTAGCTTGTAGATATTACTGTACAGGTTACAAGAACATCTCAGGGAAGAGTTCATTTATACATCATGGAAAAAGTTTTGTTGTTCTAGTGCTGTGGAAACCAGTGCGGGAGGAAAATGACTTCCTTCATCAGGTTTCATTGTAATATGGATTGAGCACCTCCAGAATAGAAACGAAACAAATGGCAGATGTTGGACAATAAAACAAGTAAATGTTAGACAAGGTTACAATCATGTTCAGTCAAAACCGCTCAATTAAATTAATATTTTATTTAATATTTAGTTCACTTCGTACCTTCAGTTCTTTAGCCTATGTGAATACTCTTCAGCTCTTAATTTTAAGGTAGAAGAAGAGAAATCAAGAGGTAAGGGAAATCGTTAGAAGTAGCAAGTGCATATGGATGCGTCAGTCTGTCAGATAAATGTAATAATAATAAGATCTGAGGAGTTTGCCACTTGAAAATACCGTCCTCATACCCCGCCACGGGTTGTTTTAGGCTTTGACCTGCTACTGTCAAATAGCAGGCTTCATGGTTTGTGGTTCATATTTTATCCTGTGCATATAGTTTTTTGCTCGGAACTCTACGCACTTAGCTCGCTCTTTCTCTCTCCTGCCAGTAAAAATTTGTAATATGTGTGTCAGATTCACCTATTTCTCTAGTTCTTCACTGGACTATATAGTTCCAGAAAACAACCTGATGTGCTTCATATACACATTGGTAAACTTTTATTGTTCGGCCTGTCTTCTGGGATGTGTTTGTCAATCAGGATCAGGTTTGTGTCTTTAACTGCAATTGATCTTTTGACGCCGTACATGGGAAAATACAAGGCTTTCTGATTCACAATATGATTCCTACCTCTAAAAGTAGAACAGTAAAAACTTAATGGAAATTCTCAGCTGAATCATTAATTAGCTATTTCCCAAGTACCTTCACTTGGCGGGGTTTTAATCTCTCAGTTTTTGATATAAAGCAGGAAATGTCTCTTCTAGAGAATCATTGAGCTTTTACCTGTGGTTTCTTTACGAGTTTTAAGACTTCTTCTTTGATCCTAGCAGTTATTTGCTGCTTATGAATGTTCATTGACTTGATGAGACAGTAATGCAATTTTAACTTACATGGACTTGAACACACTAGCATATTGTTGACATGTCAGGGCTTTGATTCTTAGGGAAGCATCATATTTTATTCATTTCTTTGGGATTACCGATGTTAAATTTTTGCTACTTCTTCGGTTGCCAATATGTATGTGAATACACATGCCTGTTACCTGCATATATTCTCATCTCATTTAGGCTTTTATTTATGTTGGTGTCTTGAGCAACCTGAAAAGCTAGCATTATGTGGACTCGATCTCTTCAAGATTGCAGCATCCTGACGCCTGCAAGATTACAAGAAAGCTCATCTTGTTAATATTTGGAAGGTATTTCTTTCTTCCTTATCTTGGGGCGATGTCCATATTTATATGCATTTTCCATTAGGCTTAGCATTTTTGCAGTCATTAAATACTAAGATCGTTTTACACCTGTTTCATGTGGAGCCTCTGTGTTTGCATAAATTTATGATGCATTGTTGATCTTGTTCTTGAAATTTATGTATAAATTTTAAAATTAACACCGGTAGAACTTCAGACGCTCTTCCGATCTCACAAAAAGAGTTTAAGAAATTGATTTTCTGAGAACTGATTTTTGTGCAAAGTGATTTTATGTTTGGAGAATGTATGGTTAAAAAGTAGTACGGGGGAAGCTGAGATACGGTTTTGCAAAAATTTGTGATTGAGAATGAATTTGAACAAGAATATAAATTCTAAGAGAATCAATGTCATGCACGCCCTTAGCTGTTTTCTAGGGAAAAAGGGGGAAAAAAATTCTAATTTGAAACCCCAAGAGACTCTTATATTTCCTTGACAAGTCCTTTTTTTCCTCATGTCTTATCTTCAACCGCATCCTGTATCCCCTTGGATGACTGTCATGGAAATAATTAGTAAATTATGATATGGGAAATTTTTGGCACATTGTAGGTACTGTAGGAAAAGGACTTGTCTTGACTTTGAAGGGTATGGATAAATGTTTCTAAATTAGAAAAAAAAAAATTTATAATTTAATTAGAAGGAAACATTATTTCTCTACGAGGTAGTATACTAGTAAGCAGATGTCTCATCTTAAACAAACTAGTACCTTTTGTTGGGTGGTTCAGTGAGTTATAGTAGACAGAGTTTGTTCATTCATTCTTATTTTGAGCACACAAGTAATGCACCATGTACAAATTGAGTGTTGCCAAAAAAGTTTAGACTCTCTTCTGACTTGAGAAGTTTCATATTTTTTTATACCCGGGCAAACTGCATCAGAAGCCGTTGAGTGATTTTGTTTACAGGATCTTTTTTAACATTTTCTCTTTCTATATTTAGTCAATTTCAGGATGGAGTTGTATACTCTAACAAAGTTAGAATTAATAATGCCATTGATTCAACCGAAGGACTGGACTATTAGTAGATCTGGTCGTGGTCCAGAACCCACCTTATATATTCACAGGTATGCTGCTTACGAATTTGTAACAATTGGATTATTTACACTCACCTATGATTTTCTAAGTCTCTCTCTCTCTCTCTCTCTCTCTCTCTCTGTGAACCGAACTGAACTCCTGCCAGTGAGGGCATAGATTTACTTAATGCTATGCATGCAAGTTACTTTTAACCACTCTACTCTTGATTCTTTTCCACTCTACTCTTGTTTCCAGATGACACTGTGTTATCCTGTGTGACTCTTGTTCAGGGACAAGTTGGTGACTGCTCCTTTTGGATTTGATAAAACAATCTGGGATCATTCCCTTTACAAGTTTCTTCCACAAAACTGTACTGCGGAAATATTAAGGGGAAATCTGTCTGCAAGTCCTCATTGCTGCAACACCTGGATTTGCCACAAAATACTTCCACTGCTCTTGTGAGTGCTCTAGTTAGCATATTCATGAAGTATGTGCAAAAGTGTTATTGGGAGAAATATAGAAGAAGTTATACATGGACAAGTTGTGAGACAAATCCATTAGAAAACCCTTTTTTTCTGAACTATTTCATGTTAAAGCTTAAGTTTTAAACTGAGCCACATGTATATCATTTAAATATTGTCTTTAACAAGCTACCTCACATATAGCCAAAATTTACTTTTTTCTCATCAAAGCCTAACATGCGTGCACATTCATTTTGTATGAGGGGCGGCGAGAGTTGAACTAAGAACCTTTGTGTGTTTTATATCTACATTGAGCTACTTGATCTAAAACACTTACGCTGTTAAATTTGACATTGAAAATTTATCAAAAAAATGCAGTTCAAAGATAGACTATTGTAATTACAGTAAAATGCTATGCTTCTACTTTGTTAGAGATGTTGTAAACAAACATGAAGTTGCCCTTGTGGTGAAAGAGATATTTGTGATCGATAACATTTTTATGTTAGTCATCATTATCCATGATTTCTTCTCAGACAGTTTATAATCACCTTCTATAATAAAAATATGTGGTATAAAGGTTGCCAATATATAATTCACTGGATAATGTCTGAATTTTGTAGACAGAAATTGAATTATTTTTTGATAACATTTACCATGGCTGTTTCGGTGATTATTTTTTGATTTGGCTAATTGTTTCAGCAAATTAGTTTTTTCATCGTATCAAGGAGAATACATGGTCTGTGTAGGTTATGTAGGTACTTTTGGATGACATCTTTGATTCTAGTGATTGCAGAAGGATACTTATCTCCCTTCAAATTATTATTATAGCCCTAAAGTACACTCTACCAAGAAAATCGTAAAGCTATAGATTTTGCCCTTTTTTTTTTTTTTTTTAAATCATGTTCCTGAATTCCTGCATATGATCTTGAAAGAGGTAAATTAAATCCGGTATTTTATCAGTTATTACAGAGTTTTGTGGGTTGAGTTTTTGAATCACATGTAAAAACAAATTCCCAAGAATTAAATAATTTTGAGCACACTTCCTTTGTTCCCGGTTCCTTTATTGTTCTTTTGGCTTTGGGACCTCTCCAACGGTAGTTTAGGATGAGCGACTTACAAAATATAGACTTGACAACTGTCATCTGGGGGTAGGGAGGGCTTCCCAACCTTGCCCTTTACTTTTGTGATATTCTATTATTGGATTGATCTAAATTCATTGTTATCTTCGTGTACCAGAGACGTGTGTAGTGTCTGGCTGCTTAGATTGTATGTTCATTTGTTTTGCGGATGGTCTGGAACTTATGTACAGGAAAATTTCTGATGACCTATACAGGCCATGTTAATGCGAAATACTGCATTGCTTCAGCATTCTCCTTAACAAATGGGAAGTATGTTGTAAGCTGTTCCGACTTCTGAGGACATGAATGTTTACTTGTGGGAGCTTCAGACGCGGAAAGTAATTCAGAAGCCGGAAGGTCACACGGATACCGTTATATCAATATCATGTCATCCAACTAAGAATACGACTGCATCTGGTACTCTTGGAAATGACAAAACTATGAAGATTTTTACCAAGGCGTAACCTTGAGGCAAATGACGGAAGTTCAGTCACCTAAAAGAGAAATCTGGTTTAGATAATATGAGGCTATGAACGCCAGTAACTAGAATCAATTGATAACATGCCTGAGAAGGAACGAAAGCACATTGAACAACACCAGCATCTCCTCTCAAGGTACTCAAACATGCATCCGCAGGGCTGCAATTTTGACAGCTGTGCATGCCTGTAATAACAATAATGCATTTTTTCCTAGAAAAAGAACTAGCAAGATTTTTAAGATGAAAACTGAAGATTCTTTGGCAGTTGAGATTAAGATTCGATGCCTACCATTGAAAGAGTAGCAGATCCTGCACCTGCTTTTGCCTGCAACAGACAAGTAATTGCAATTAAGAATAATCACCCAGATGTAGATCTATCTAAAGCTTAGCATTCCGCCAGCACTCCTCAGGATTGCTTTTTCCCATAACCGTAGGTAAAATATATCTAGATGAACAAAAGGAATACCAGGCTAATACAACCATCCACCAACGAAGTTATTCGTGCTGTAAGAACATCTCTCTGGAGCTTTAAGCTAATGAACATCCAAGGAAATGCTAAAGCGAATATGAGGCAGGGAGGAGAGGCACTATTGTGAGTACGTCAACAATTTCAGTTCGACCAGTCTGAATACTTTTCATAGATAGGACACTCTCAACGTTTAGCTTCCTTATGAATTGTACCTTCAGTTTCAGATCATCAATTCCAATCTAGCCAAAATGTTTTCCGTCATCGAGCTCATACTTACCAACTTTCACATCTTCCTTGTAATCTTCATACCAATCATGGATATTTATCTTTGATGTAGGATTCAGATTAGTAGCATCTTGCTCGTCTTGAATATCTTGTTCAATCTCACAGTCTAACTTGTAAATATCATAGAACAGTTTCCCACTGTCTGTATGAGTACTGCTCTCCGATTGCTTTGGATGGGGCAGAATATAATCTTCTTGTCGTACCACCAAAACACATACGTGTCCTTTCCTAGTCTAAATCATAATACCATGGTTGCCCCAAAAGTATATAACAATCATCCATATATCCACCACGTTACACAAGATCTCATCTTTATAGTACTTTTCTAAAGAAAGCAGAACCTTACATACCTCCTCAATCTGAATTTCTTGTTTTCCAAAACACGGAGTGTTGCAATGAGAATCATATCGGACCCTCAAATTTAAAGCTTTCACTAGGCTTTTTGATACCATGTTCTCGTTGATTCCATGATCTATGATCACATTCCACACTTTGTTGTGAATGGTGAATTGCACTTGGAAAATCCTTTCATGTAATAACTTGTTTTTTCTCACATCTTCTGACAGAGGCGACATCACTTCAGTAGCCTTTTAGTCCACGCTTGAATTCAAGAAATTCAGCAAGAGTATGTTGAACGTCTTGAAGCCTTTTTCCAACTTCATTGAGTCTTAGCTCAGTGTTGTCTACCCTTCGTTTGTTTTCGGTTGGATATCCTCCGCTTGAACGATCCTTGGACATCGAGTAAGGTTAATTCCTTGCGCTGATACCAATTTTGGTGGCAAAAGCGTGTTTGGTTTTCTTGAAACAAGAAAGAAAAAGAAAACACAGAGTTGCAAGAAAACTTACAAAGTAATACAAAATTGATGACTGAATATATATATATATATTTGATTGAATGGGAAAAAAACTTCGCTTGATGCCTCTTTATGTACGACTGACGTGACAAGCCCCCCCAACCGTGGTGAAAACAATTATTATTAGGTTTTCCTTGAATAATGTACTCTTCCGTCCTATAAAAATAGACACATACTTTTTATGTGTAAATTAACAAATGTGATTTAATATAGTTGAAAATATAAAAATCACACTTAATAGTCTAATATATCCTTATTAAAGACTACTTCTATCTAATGCACTAAAAATTAATTAATTATTTGACTATAGGTATATTTAGAAGAGCAATTAATTATTCAATCTCGTTTATAAAAATAGACTATAATATGAGACAAATGAACATAGAAATTAAGTCTATTTTATGGGATGGAGTAATTAGTTTTAAAAAATAATAATTTAATTAACTAAAAAAGTCAACGTGATTAAGTGGGACGTGTTACTGAGTGCAGCCGCTACTTGTACGCTTTCCACTACGCTTTCCTATTAATATATATATACAAAGAAAAAGAAATAATAATAAACGAAGGAAGCGTGATTCTCTGTTGGGTAACTTGCAGCAAAGGTTACCAACCTTTGCATTTTATCTCTAACATTTAAATTTGAACTAAGAAGCCCCTTTCTTTCAAAAATTGTTGCAGTCATCCAAATGTATAATTTTTTCATTAAAACTTTCTCATATGCTAATTTAATTGAGCATATAGAAACACGTAAATACGACACGTATACACAGAAAATAAGATTAGTGTGCATAAAGAAAATATTTTAAATTAAATTTTCCATAATCTTTTTTCATTATGTAGACATCATCATATTACTTTTATGTATTTTCAGGTGACATAAATTTAAAATTTAATTTTAATTATAATAGGTTTTTAATTTAATTGGTTGCCAAATCGGGTCCAAAGTTTTTATGAAAAAAACCTATACATTTAGATGAACCAAGAAACTTTTTCAATGATTGTAGGCCTCTCGGTCTAAATTTAAAGGTTGAGGATAAAAGTGCAAGTGAGTGTAATTGTTGGGGGACTTTTCTGCAAATTACCCGTCTCTTTGTCTTTACCAGATGAATAAATTCGCACACTCACCCAGAACTCATGCAATTGAATTGAAGCATGGCGATCGCCGCGATCCTCCTAACAGCAAGCAAAAATCCCTTCAAATCAATCCACACAAGACCACTTTTACGTCATTTGGGCACTTCAATCGATCCATCAGACTCGATTCTCAACTTTCTCTCACTCTCGGCTGAACGACAGTCCCTAAAACTCACCCAGCAATGCCACGCTCAAGTTCATGGGTCTGGCCTATCTCAGCATCCTCTCATAGCCCAGAAACTCATATTTTGGTACTCTCACTTCAGAGGAGCAGCTGAATCCCAGCTCATTTTCGACTCGATTTTGCACAAGAGCACGTACCATTGCAACGAGCTCCTAAACGGGTATGCAAAAAACCAGTTATTTTGGGAAAGTTTTAAGCTATTCAGAAAGATGTTGGAAGGTACTAGTTTGCCTCTGGTGGATGAATTTACCTTTACTATAATTGTTAAAACTGTTGAGGAATTTGGAGATCCCTTACATGGGAAAATGGTTCATGGGTGTGGGATGAAGAATGGATTTCTTTTGGATACTGTCGTTGGCAATTCATTGATGAACATGTATGGTAAATATGGCAAGGATGCTGATTCCTTGAAACTGTTTGAGGAAATGTTATACAGGAATGCTGATGCTCATTTAGGATATTGTCTCATTGATATGTATTCAAAAAGTGCTAGAGTTGTGGGGAGACGTATGTTTGACCGTTTGAAGTACAAGAATGTTTTTGCTTGGACTGCAATGATCAATGGATATGTTAATTGTGGATCTTTTGATGAAGCTTTGTGCCTATTTCGTGAAATGCAAGAGAAGGATCAGTTGGAGCCTGATAAAGCATCGCTTGTTAGTGTTTTGAGAGCTTGTAGCTCGTTTGTTGGTCTCATGGGTGGGAGGCAAATTCACGGGTTTGCAATAAGGAGGGAGTTCCATCGTGAAGTCTCTTTATGCAATGCTTTGATCGATATGTATTTTAAGTGCGGGAGTCCGGAAAATGCAACAGTAGTTTTTCACCATGATTGTATTAGAAAAGATGCAATTTCTTGGAGGTTGATGATTTGTGGATATGGTTTGCATGGCACTGGCAAAGAAGCTACTGTTTTGTTCAAAGATATGCTTCAAAATAGAACCCAACCAGACACTATTACACTTCTTGGAGTTCTTTGTGCATGTTGTTGGTCTGGAATGATTAATGAAGTTCTTCAATGGTATGACTATGTGGTGGATAAATATGATATTCAACCAACTTCAGAGATTTGTGCATGTGTGGTTGATATGTTGGGCCGATTTGGTCAACTCGATCGAGCTATGGATTTTGTCAAGAGCATGCCCATTGAACTTGTACCTAGCATATGGGATGCCCTTGCGATCGCTTCCGACCTATATGAGAGATCGGAAGAGTACTGATTTGGCTTTTAACTCCCTCATGCAAAGGGCACTAGAGGACTCTGTTTCAAGTTCATATGATATTTCCAAACGCCAGGAAGCTGCTGCTCAAGTGAGAAAGGCAATGCAAGAAAGAGGGTTGAGAAAACAAGCCGGTTGTAGTTGGATCACCCTCGGTAGCACGACTCACATTTTTTTTGCTGGGGACCTATCACATCGTTGCTCGTACAGAATTACCGAAGTGTTGGATCCACTAAATAGGAAACTGCTTGCGGTTGCAGAGCTTTTTCCTGGAGACACTGACTAAGAATATGCAAAATTTTGGGGAGACTTCCTGGGACGTTTGTTTAAAAGAAATGACTTAGATTTTGCCATCTTCTTAAACTAATGTTTTATTATATTTGCTTTTTGGGGCAACCAGTATGATCTACCTACTAAGAATATGCAGAGTTTTGGGGATCGGAGGCTTTTCCTGGGATGTTTGTTAAAAAGAAATGACTTATTAGATTTCGGTATCTTCTTGAACTAATGTTTTATTATATTTGCTTTTTGGGGTAACCAGTATGTTCATACCTACTCAGAATGGAGTATTTATTTCTCTTTTATTCCTCAGAATTATTTGATGCCTCTTGTGTTGGGGATGATGATTTTGAGTTTTTCCGATAATTAAGCCATGCCTCCACATTTTCAAAAGTTGGTTAAACTCATGATTATTATTATTTATTTATTTTGTGATATTACAAAAGAATTGTAAAGGGGGAGAGTCGAACCCTTGATCAAAGATTTGGGTGCTAACTAGAATGCCATTAGACTACACAGGTCTTGGCAACTCATAAATAATACGCCTATAGAAGCTTAATGGTTCGTTTGGCAAAAGAGACTGACTGCTATGTGACTTGGTAGAAATTCATTCCACGGTAAAAATTGCACTCCACTTTGGAATTTGTTTAGTTTATTCCATAAATTAATTCCAAATGCTGATAGGCCTAAACTAATCCCTCAGCGCGAATCTTCAAATTAGGTCCCATGAAAGATTTATTGTTTAATTTTTATTGTTAGAAAATTTATCTAAAATGGATGATTGAAGTACACATATATACTCTTGTTTAGTTCATTCCATAAATTTCTAGATTAACCCTTCAAAGCGTAATTTTCCGATTATCTTTCTCATTTTAAGAGTGTTTTTAGCTTTTAGTTTTTCGAAACACTAAAGGCCTATTGTGTTTTCTTACTTTTTAAGGTACATTTTTACAACACAAAGAACATTATTGTGAACAATTACAAAACTCAGAAGGATACTTTTATGGTTTCCAATGGCAACACTTTATGGCATTATATTGATGAGACGTATGGAGAACGGTGTGGTTGCTGATCCGTTAATGCCTCGAGAATCTTTGTTGCGAGGAGGAAGAACTTGGATGATGAAGAAAAGGAACTAGGATGCCATTAGACTACATAGGTATTGACAACTCATGAATAATAAGTCTAAGTTTTTATTTTGGTAAAAATAAAAAATAAAAAAATTCCAGTATCATAAAGTAAAAGAAAATGCCTTAGTAGTTCTATATATAAATATATAAATATTTATATATTTATATTTCTTTATTTATTATTTATATTTCCCTAAGGCAAGTATTAAATAGTAGACGTCCAGTTTTTTATTTGAAATAGACTTTTTTGTAACTTTTTAACCTAAATAGGCCATTAGCTCATCTCAACAGAGTACTACTTATAAAAAAAAAACAAAAAAAAAACAAAAAAAAAACAAAGTTCAATTGCTCTATCTTCACAATTGTATCACTCCAAAGGGCTATTGAACACCAACAAAATTATTCCTTTATATCACGATTGTACACATATTAGCAGACGTAAGACCCTTATAAATCTGTGATACAGCTTCTCACCTTTATTTAATAATGCAAGACTAAGCATAATAACTTTTCCTTCTCAATGCAGGGCAATTAAAAAAAAAAAAAAAAAAGAAGAAGAAGAAGAAGAAGAAGAAGAAGAAGAAAAGGAGCCGTACATGAGGCTTGAAGCACATATAACGGGTAGAACAGAGCTGGTTCACCCAAAAAAAAATCTCAATAATAAATCTAGCAAGCAGCCTATGCCCAACCTCCATTTAGATTAATCACAAAATACAATAATCTCAACCACCAAACGATCTAATATCTGATTATCCAGTTTAAACACAACATATAGGTGGAAAAAGTAATATATGAGCACAGTGACTGTGGAAAATAAAAAAACTGTTAGTTGGCAAAAAAACCACCTCCAGTTGGACTAAAAAAAACTCACCTTCGGTTGATCCGCCGTCTCTATTTCCCTTGTTTGAGATTACAGTCGATGACTGTAACTTTCTATATGGCGTTGCCTTGAATTTGCTAAAATTAGCAGCGACACTCAAGTACTTAATAGCACAGACCCGGCCCTCCTTTTAACACTTTTTTGAACTTAGGCATCAACTCCTTACTTATACTGTCGTGAATGCGGTTACCTTCATTGCAAATAGAATCGATAGAGTTAAACAAAAAAACTTAATAAAAGAAAGAAAAAATAGTCAAACCAGCAGAAATGAGAAGACCACGCTGATATAGTATAGATAAATTTCACACGTCGATGTCGTGACAAATAAATTCCAAACCAACCGTCTCCTTCCCATGTTTTGTAGTGTGCACTTGTATCGAACGATGCTTACCATGCACATAAGCAACCTCTTCGAATGTGTAATGTCCTTCACCAGTCCAAGCAGACATCTTTGTTCAAATCGAAAGCGAAAGAAAGCAAGCGAGAAATTGCATATTCAATTAAACTCGTTGATCACAGACCTTTTAGTAATTGGAGATTAAAAGACAAAGATATGGACTCTAGCTGGTGCATTGTATAGGTAGGCAAAAGGGCGTTCTAATATGTGAAAAAAAGTGCCTAAAAATGAATATCAGCCAATTCTCAGTGAAGTCGAAGCTCCATTGTAGAACAGCCCATTTCGTAAACCAAGAACACATAAACACACTCTTCAATTCTCCATGCAATAATAAGCTGCCCAATGAGACAGAAAGGCCGAAAAAACAATAAATAAGCCACCTATTTAGTGGACCGAGAATAGCTTATGCACGCTCCCTTCAATTTTCCTTGCAATAAGAATCTGCTTAAGAATCAGAAAGCCGAGGATAAAAAAAAAATTGAAAAATAAATTCCAAATTTGACAAGTGAAATTTTCCCGCCCAAAACCCAAATTAGACTATCCCACTTTAAGATATATAATAATATAGATAGATAAAATAAGATAAGATTGTACCCTAGTGCCACAATTGAGTTTTGATTTAAAAGACACTAGGTGTCTCTATTATAAAGACACCCTATATATGTTGCGTTTTCTCTTCTACTAGTTTTATTTATATGAACATAACCTCACATTATGGCTCTATGAAACAAGTGGAGAAAAGGGTACTACATACACTGAGTGTCTTCTCCGGATTAAAATTGCAATCTGTCATGTTTGTATGGAATGGGCAAAGGAGTTTAACTGATCTTATGAAGATAAATAAAGATCGGCAGATTCATTTAACCTAAGGAACACAATCTTTGTCAAATCAATGGGTAAGCAGAACAACACCATATTATG
Organism: Nyctanthes arbor-tristis; assembly: GCA_963692815.1. Lineage (NCBI taxonomy): Eukaryota > Viridiplantae > Streptophyta > Magnoliopsida > Lamiales > Oleaceae > Nyctanthes > Nyctanthes arbor-tristis. The sequence goes on from CAVNYN010222833.1 coordinate 22,124, forward strand.
AAAAAAACCAAGATTTGATTTTCTTAACAATTTACATACAATGAAGCAAGGCGAATTTGTATTGTGTTTTATTCTTTAAATAGTCGGCTTAATTATGCCCTAAAAGCTATGCATCTTTAATTCTGGAAAGAATAAATAAACATTTTAATGGATGTAAGAAGTATACATATTTGTGCGGGAAGTGATCAAGATTAGACCCCCTAATCCATTTTGAAAAATGGTGGCCGTGAAACGGCAACAAATTCGTTATCCTGATTCTTACTGCCTTTTGTCACAACAACATGTTAGTTTGCCTTCGTCAAACGGGTGTGATGAAAGGTGTTGGACGGTCAATGTGTTCATTTTTGGAATTATTGTCTTCATTCATTGGTATTCTCCCAATACAACTGGATTCTCACATGTTGGTTTCACCGAAAGATCATCAATAAGCAACGTTCAAACTATTACCAAATATCTGTAGAATTAAAAAAGACAGAATTATTATGATATTTAAAGAATATGGCAATCACAAGAGAAACTTAAGTACAATGCATGTGTATCCTACATGGTACATCCAACCAATAATACACATACATCTCGCCACATACATCTTGCCACGTAAGAGAGGAACCTACTGGTGCAATAAAGTAGTTTAAAGAAACAATAGCAGGTTACGTTTTCCATGATCCTTGACAAAAGGAGTTGGTATCTCTTTTTAAAGAGCAAACTAATTCTTCACAACATATAATAAGTGCTTAAATCCTCAGTTTATGCTTCGTCATTCCTACGAATTGTAAATGAACTCTTCAACATCTCTGACCAAAATAAAAAGAAAATGTATCACTTTTATTTTTTTTTTTTTTTTTTTGGGGACATCAGAAAATGTATCACTTTATAAAAATATTTGTCATGAAGATATGCCTTGAAATCTATACATAATTAAGAGCTTGTTCTCTAGAGATTAATGAAAAGGAGATAGGAGAATGTGTAGTGGGAATATAAAGAAAAATTATTGAAAAGTGTGAAGATTTTTGTTTTTTTTTTTTGGTAAAAAATATGTGATTGGTATTAATTTCACAAGTTTTTAGATTTTCATTAAGTTATAGGAAACAAGCTCTGAAAGAGCCACTGTCATTGACGCTGTTCACACAAGCCCTTATTATTATTATTTTTTATTTTTTATTTTTTACTTTAAAACTTTTGTTGACCTTGGGCCCTATATGGCTACATCTTAAGTTTTTTTTCCCTTCACCACATCAAAATATGAGAAATACTTACGTACAGCAGATGTACCATCCTACATGGTATATCCGACCAATGGTGTAAGTACATTTCATTAAATCAATGACAACTAATTATTTAATGCACTTTTTAACAATGTAATAATATATAATAGTTAACCCAACCATTCTCTCTACACCTCCCTCCCCCCCCCTGTGTATTCTTTCTTCTCTCCTCTCTTTCTCCCGCTAACCAACCATGGCTTCCTTCTCTCGAAACTATTATCAGCAGTATGTACAACCACCATCTCAACCACAAGAATCAAAGCCCTTCAACTAACACTGCAATAAAACTCACAAAATATTTGATCTTTATTCTATTGAATTTCTTATTAATTGCATATTGATATTAATTTTGTTTTAGGTTTGTATAATAGCATTCGAGAACTGCCCAATCACTATCCTCCTTACATCCCCCTACCCAAAGACTCTTGATCCAATGTTGATACAAGTGGTGAGAAAGAAAAAGTGTAGAGAAACAAAGAAGAAAGAGGAAAAGCGTGCGTGGGCTAAGTTTTAGGGGAGAGAGAGAGTGAGAGAGAGAGTGATGAGACCTTTAATGACATGGATACCTTTAAATATATAGAGTTGTAGTATTGGTCGGATGTACTATGTAAAATGGTACATCTACTATACCTAAGTATTTCTCTCAAAATACAGATTGGCCACTGACTTGCCCAAAGACACGCAAGTTATATGAGTTCTGTCCGCGAAAAGTTGAATATTATCATTGTATTTCATCACATCTATCTTCTCTGGGTACCAATTTCTTTACTGGACTTGTAGAAACATTTGGTTTTGAATTAAATTAGAGAAATTGTTTGCAAAAAAAAAATTTGTGGGCATTCATTGCCTATGATTTTGCTGTTTCTGTCAGTTGGTTTTCTGGACCAGACACCACCTTGAAGCATAGTAGATAGTGACACTCCTTTCTCCAGTCCATTTGTACTTTTTCCTTCATGTCATATTTTGAGCTTGTTTGATCCTTTTTATTTGGAGAATTTATAATGAGAAAAGAGGTAGAATGTGTATTGAAAATGAAAAAATATGTGAAATATGTGGTTATAATTGAATAGTTGTCAAATCAGTGATAGGTAAATTTATAAAGTGGGAGAATAAAGGGGATCAAACAAGCTCTTTATCTCCCTAATTATTTTTTGTTTTTCCCAGCTTTTTTTACCTCTTTTCTTATTTTTTGGTTTTACCATAATTTCTTTCCCTAGCCCACATATCCTCTATTTGTCCTGCGGTTACATTTTTACCAAAGATTCATTTTCCATGAGAGATGAGTTTGACAAAATTAATATTATTTTTAAATATTTATACAGAAAAAATGATAGAAAATTTTATTAATTATGAAAGCTTGTATTGAATGGCATTTTATTCTAAAAATTTCATTCAGAGGGTAGTTTAAATTTTCTTTAGAAAAATAAAAAGGACCATCTTATAAAGTATAATTACATATATTTTCATAATTTTAAAGTGGACAAACAAAATTTTTAATATATCACATCATTATAAACATGATGTAATATTTAAATCAAAGATTCCAAAAAATTAAAATATACATATATATATATATATCAAGACCTTGCATAAATTCTGTAAAGAAGAAAGACTAGACATCTTCATGTTAATAAGAATACAGTGTAATTATCAAATCATGCGGTGTGAATAAATTTTCCCTTTAATCTATATATTATTAATTAAATAAAAGGATTTTATAAAAAAAATTAAATAAAAGGAGCAACTGTACCTTTATACCTCAGTTTTTCTACAAAAAAAATCTATTACTAGGGTCTTCTTAGACATTTTATTTCATATTGCAGTAACCTATGTAGTATTTCAAATTTTTCAATTTTTTTAAAATTTTTTATTTATTTTTTACCTTGTCTATTCACTATTTTGAAATAAGATTCGCTATTAAATTTAATAACTAATAGATAATTATCATCATTTAATTTTTTAAATTATAGATAAATTTGATTATCCAGTTGTATAACATATCTTGAAATTTATAGTTTATAATTAATAGAAACTAGATTACTACATGTGCATTGCACGGGAAGATTACTTAATAATATGTAATGTTGAAATTATTATTATTATGAAATTTTAATAAATTAACAAAATACGATAAGAAATCATTGCGTATACACCAAAATAACGTATTTAGTGTTCTTGTCATGTTTCTTTATATAATTGACTTATTTGGTTCCACGTCTCATGTGAATTCAAATTTAGAATGCCTTCCTCAATATCAATAACAATGTAATTTTCCAACTTCCTTGAGTTAAATTTCATTGAATGGTTCAAGTATGGCTATTTTCTTGCCCAAATGACCAGCATTGTCAATTTTTTTCATCTCTTAATCTTACTAAATTTTTGGACATGCCATTTGAATTATACATGTACATAGATATTGATTCTTATGTTTATTTAATTTCCTGTGATATATAGTCTCAAATACTGCTAATTAGATGTAAAGTAAATAAAAGAATAAAACTAATAGAAATCCTATATATGACAACATGTTACTTCAGTAATAATCTTGAACAATCACTGAGATATAATTAATTTGCTGAATATCAATAATTAATCATAACATCCTATAAGACTGTAAATTTTACGATTCTTGGCTTGTGCCGTGGGAAAAATCTTACTTTCAACCTATAAAATTTATTAGAAGCACATAGACAATCTTGTTATGGATTAGATGAATTAAGAAGAAAATTAGATGCACATAAACAATTACTTGCATTTCCAATATGCTAATTCTAGCAAACCCTTCCGTTTTTCGTGCTTTGTAACTACATCTTCTTCAAGTTGTTGAAACCACCTGATTCATTGTTTGAGCTTCTTTATGCAATCAAATATTTGTTCACTTTTCTCCTAGTATAAAAATCAAAAGCTCAGCATAAGAAATCCCAATAAATGGCCAAGAAAAAATTCATCCTAATTAATAAATTAATCTGAAATTCAAAAAAAAAACACCATAGGGACAGAGGTAAATCCAAGTTAGATGAGAGATACCTTACATATGGGAAAACCTTATGGCTATCTTGACTTTTGTCATCTGCTTTAGGCAGAAAGATAAACAACCTCAACTTCATATGAGAAAATGAAGCACCAAACTCACAGCTTTTCCTAGTAGTTCTTTTGATGAATATAACACTGGCAATATCCTCATATGTATATATAAAGAATAGAGGAAAAGTTGCAATAATGGACTTAGCATCTAATCAAGGATAGAAGAATTTTCTTCTCTATGGCATTTCTTCCATTTTCTTAACATGGATAAACATCTTGTTAAAATCACCATGTCCTTGAGAAAAACTTAGAAATTGATTCCAAAAATTTTTCGAGTATCAAAGTTGATTCTCTAGTCTTTTGCATAGCCTGCCAAAGTGACATACAAAGATCTCAAAACCATTTACTTTGCTAACCATATAGAGAAGGGTACTCCTTATAGTGAGCAGCTTGTATGCATATATGTCTTCAAATCAAAGATAATAAACCATGCGGTGTTGGAAACTTATTATCCCAATAGAGAATTGCAACAGAGGTTAACAAATTTCTTGATTCTTTCTTCTATAGAAATACTTTTAAGTCCTGTGTGGTTTTGATTTTCTTATACTCAAACTCAAATTTAACCGCAGAGTCAATCATTAAAAATGGTTTATAGATTAAGAGCAAAAGAATTCACTTTCAAGCAGAAAACCACAGAGAAACTTGAAAATTAGTTCAAGCTCGATTTTTTAATCAACAACTTGACTAACAACTAATGAGCTAATCATTTGAACAGCTTATAATCGCTAAAGAATATATGTAAATGGTCGCCAAAATAATAAATACCTTACTCCACTAAAGTTAAAATAATTTGTAGAAGCAGAGAGCAAGGGTTGAACCCACAAAGAATGTTGGATAAATCAATGTGCTTTGTGTCAACTAGTAGGAAATAGGGTTTTGTGAAATAATGAATTAAAAACTAAATAAAATAATAAAAGTAACTAAAGCACAAGTAGAAGTAAAAACATGAATGGTAACTCCGGTTCTTGGTCAATTGTGCACTTCATAAAAGATAGCAATCAATTGTAGCATTGTTTCTACTTTCTCACAAAACTATTAACTCTAGGCAACAAGAAGTTCTGCTACTCGGATTTTCCCTTAAGTGTATCTAATCAAAACAAGTTTTTCAATCAGACCTAATCGTTTGACAACCCAAAATAAGATCCCTAGATTTAGAACAACGACTACATGAAGAATTAGGAAGTAAGTTAATCTAAGAGATCGGAAATCTGCATGTTCGATCTATTTAATTTAGGTTGTGTTATCCCTAATGATTAACAATCAGTAGTTGCTACTTAAGAGTTAAGAGAAATAACAATTAAGGATTGAAACCCTAAAGCTAGCAATAGAACATCAATCATTCATTGTAGTAGGCCTAAACTAGGTCAAACAATTAACATTCATAAGCATGAAAAGTAGAATAACACATTCAATTCCACAAGAGAGCAAGAAACATTGTTACTAATATTGATTAATTGAGAACAAGAAAGAGCAACAACATCCCCTTGAACCGGAAGATCTGAGAAACTATCCTTCTTCCGGTCTTTTTTTGATGTAAAAATAAATAATTCTATGAAATTGTGCGTAGAGATGTGTCTCTGGAATTTGAAGATTTGACCCATTTTATAGAGTCTAAAAACCCTAAGAAACTAAATAAAAGCCATATGCAAATTATACCATAAAAAGAGTTTCATAGGAACAAGGATAAAAGCAACAAATTTCCACGCCTAGTGGGGTGCGGCCGCACCAGCCAACGGTGCGGCCGTACAAGAGAATCTGCCGAAGAATTGCTTGCTAGTGGGTGACCAGTGCGGCCGCATAATTAAACTGTGCCGCCGTACGGCTTCATCTTTCTTTTTCGTTTATTTCGGTCCTTCTGGTTTTGATACTCGGTGTCTTAGTCGCCGATCTCCAAAATTATTGCAAAACACGCCCGGACTTGATTTTTTCTTTATTATTTCCTTGATCCTATAACAAATAAACAAACTAAACATAAACAAATAATTTAATATAATAAAACACACAATAAACTACTAGTATAAAGAAATTAAACAACCTAATAAAATACCTATTAGTCAAATTAAGTGCAGTCTTGGAAAATTATAAAAGACACTTGTATTTTACCAAAATGGGCTATGAGAAAGTAGAATATTTAATTTTACTCAACACATTTTGTATACAATTAAAAAGAATTTAGATTTCAAACTCGTCAATTCATTTTGAATCAGAATATATATATATATATATATTTTAAAAGGCAAATCAAAAAGAATTTGTGTAAGGTCGCTGAAAAATGACATGGAAATTATTCATATATAACTCCAAAGGACATGGGAGCCCATTTCATTAAGCCATATTAGTTTGTATTTCTATATAGCAATTTGATAACTGGAAATGAGTGGTGGAGATTTTCTAGAATATATTGGTTCCACATAAATACGTGCATAGAAATGGCCTAACTAACTTCTGTCTCAAAATAGATATAGGAAAATATAGAAGGCCAAGTGTCCACGTTCTACTTGTGCAGTTCACATATCAAGATTCGTTGGAAACAACAACATCGATAAATTATTGATGGATGCAATGGAAAGAAAATGCAAGAAAGAGACGTCAAAATAAGCTCACCAGATGAAGGCACAAAAGTACATATCATTGTAGCTATATTGTTGGAATCTTGCTGTGAACCTGAAACTAAATGAACTTAGATTTTAGCTCACTTCATATTTTTCACAGCCTCTTACATTTCTTGTATATTTCATTTCATAAGTTCTGGTTAGCAGACTCAAAATTACAAAAAAGTTTCATCTAGCTAGCCACGCAGATATGTATTATTATGCTCTCAAGAAATGAAATAAAAAAAAAAAGTCAAGAAAGCAAACAAAACAACCAAAACAAAGGCAGAAATAGAGCTCTACCTGTCCAGTGTAGTAGAAAGTAGTGATTCTACCAAAATTACGTGTTACCATAACCCCAACAATTTTGACATACCAACTAAAAACAATCTATATAGATAAGAAAAGAAAGCAAACAAATGGATAAAAAAGGAAAAGGAGAAAATGGAGTTCTATTGTACCAACACAGTCAGCCAATATCATAGGAACTCTTGTTTCTAGAAGGATTGCATGTTACAAATTAACACCACACTAAAGCTCTGGACAACATAACTAATAGCAATTATAAGACTACTTACTCTATTTGAATTGCAAATTTTCATGCAAAGATAGAAGATAATGGTTTTAGTGATTATTGTAGGTAAATTGTCATAAGCTTGAGCTTAAGATAAGTGTTACCAATACCTGGGATGTGGAGAACCTTTAACTGGCTTCTGGCCAAACTTCTTTGAAGAATACAAAGATAATAAGAAATGCAAATTGTAAAATATATTGTATCAAGCAAAGATATTGCGACTCTTTATGAGGAAAAATGGTAGAATTAGCACCTCTTATTTGAGAATTAGCACCTGCCACTGCTTCCACATTTCACATCCATCCGAGAGGATTTACAAAGTGGATTTGATTATGAGTGCGCTCTATTGACTATCAAAGCAAGGAATTGCTGGTTTCATAAAGTCTGTAAAAGCCATAAGAAATTACTACTACAACATAAATAGATGGAAAGAGAAATAAGCTACTATATTTCTTTCTATATATTAAACATCATCCTTAATATCAAGAAAATAGGGGAAAAGAAAATAAGAATTTATCACAAGGTCTAGAATCGTTCGAGCTTGAATGCCACAGTAATTCAATTAGAAGCCAATTGTCGAAATCCAATCTCTTTGTTTGCTCCAGTAACAACATCATCATCAAACCGCAATTAGCCAAGAAAAAAATAAAAAAAACACAAATGTTGAAGAAGACGCATATGGAATAAATTGGCCAAATGTGCAGGGATTCGAAGATATGGAATGAGAAATCAATGGAAGTTAGGAATTCTAAGTAATTAAGAGGAAAAATCATCGAGATTTTGGCAATTAGGGATAGAGAGCCAAAAATCACAATTACACTGATTATAGAGAGAGGAAGTAGATCATGCAGGGATTCTTTGAGTAGAAAGACGGCTGAGAGAGAGAGAGAGAGAGACGATTGGATAAGGCATAATAGAAGAGGGAGAGAGAGAGAGAGAAGGATCCCCTAAATTCCAAAGAGAATAACAATCATCGAAGAATTCTTTGATTTGAGGAGTCAGCTAAGAGCAAATCTGGGAAGATTTCTGATAAGACAAACCCGAGAGAGAAAACGCATGGAGTAACAAAGAAGAAGAAGAACACCAAGAAGGAAGAGAGAAAACACGCGTTAAACCAAAAATAAGTCAAATATATTAAAATAAAACTAAATTACCGCAATGTTCACCATATGTTTATGCAAAAACACGAAAATACCCCCAACATAAGGTAAATGGATGGGAAAACTGCAGGAATTTTTCATCGCAGCACCTTTCATTTAATATATATATATATATATAGATTAAGCATATATATATATATCATCGCTAGTTTAAGTTAATTGTGTTGTAAATTAGTTAATTCTATTGTGAATGACTATTGTATCCCCAAAACCCTAGACTTGTACCTATAAATAGTGGTATTGGATGTCATAATGATATACACAATTCTTGAGTTTTCTCTCTACTTTTTCGTCTACTTTTCTATATTATTTCTTCTAATTTATAACACGTTATCAGCACGAACCGCTGTTAGATTCTTTTCTTTCTCTTCTTTAGATATGATTTTATTTTCTTCTTTTTCCTGTCTTTTGTCGAGAGCATCGGTAGTTTTATTGATCCTTTTTTCCATGGTCATATGAACACTACATCATACATGGTTGTAGTTAATTATTTTCTTTCCTTATGTAAACCATACACAAATAATGTTATTATTATGTATGTTTTCTTTTAGATAATTAATTTTTGTGTCGTATTAGTTGGAATCCTTTACCAATTTTAATAGTTAGATGATTTTCAATTTGAATAATTTACTAATTTAACAGTAAGATTATTCTGAATTTGACAATGGGATAATTTGTCAATTTAATGATAAGATTATCTCCAAATATTTATTATGGTCAAAAAATCAAATTCATCGTCTTTTTGCTTTTGTCATGTATTTGACTTGATCTTAAGATATTAACTTGATCCACAAATATTTATGTGCATATATAGCGATGGAAAACCAAAATTCAATTCAATGAATTTTTGGCATTCAATTCTTTATGTCATGCTATTGTTTTATGTACAATGGAAAGGAGATCATGAACTTTCTCTTGATTGGTTCTCCTTTTTGAAATAATTGTGGAAGTCTATTATAGATTAATGTAAATATGAAAGCCACTATTTGTCGCACTTTTATCATTCTTTATTATATTCTAGTCACGATATGAGAAACTCCAATAAATCTATACATCGTAATTGATACGTTGTTTATTGGATAAAGTTTTAAAAACTTCACATGATTATCCCCATATGTTATAATTAATATATTAATATTTATGGGAATGCAGTATTCTATCACATTAATAGTCTTGGAGATTATTATGATTGCATTATTTTAATTCCTGAAGAATTAAAATACTATCTAATTAAATATTCTAGAAGAATATGACTGACTCTATAACAGCACTCACTACAAGAAAATGCACGATTGGCAACGGAAATTTTCATTGCTAAATGGGTCAATCTTTGGCTAATGAGCTGTTAATAATGGAAACGTTCTGATGCTAAATCTTACTGTAATTCTATAGTGGCTAATTTAACTACAGATTTAGTTTTGTGTTACCAAATTAGTAATAGAGAAAGTTATTACTAAATAGCAACAGTCATACTTGCATTGCTAAACTAGGCCTAATTAGCAACATGTTAGGTTGTTACTAAATTATCAAAGGATAAAAGCGTTACTAATTAGAAACAAACTTTTGTTTCTAATTCCGTTACTAATCATGGACTAGAATTTAAAAAGAAAATAAAAATATCTTTGTTTATTTGGACCCGACCCATGATGGCACAACCCAACCCACCAAACCAACCCATGAGAATTAATTCCCCCTAATGCTCCTATGAGGATTCAAACTCCAGTTTTGGTGGTTGGAGAATAAAGTCCCAACCACCATGCTACTATATATCTTTGTTAATATGTTATCCCATAATTTATATAAAGTATATTTTAGTAATTTTGCCAATTTAAAAATATCGATTTTTCCTTTTCAAACATTGGAGCTTTTTTATTAATTAAACTTCTGTTATATATTATTTCATATATTTTAGTACATATATTTATATAAAGACAATTGTACGGTCCCTTCAAAAACTTCTCGATTTCAAATCAATGTGGTACATGCTACTTTGGGAGGAAAAAATTTTAACAAAAGTTTCAAAAATTTTTTGAGAGTTCTAAGTGAAACAATTATGAAGTTTTTCGTTCTTCAAAAAATTAGTAACAGAAAGATCCGTTACGAATAGTAATGATCAATGATTGTGAGAATGATGAATTAATTTTTCATCAAAAAATTTAATGACGTAGAATATTGGCCAAAACAAAAGGTATAATCCAATAGATTGCTATATGTTAAGACCAGTAGTCTAACCATTTGAAAATAGATATCATGTCAATAAAATATCAATAGGTACTTATGTGAAAGTATTATTAAATATGTAGTGGTACAATTGAAATATGATATTGTGCTCAATTGGTAATATATGAAAATATCATAAATATGGTATAATCCCCGAAGGATTTGATATGTATGAAGCATATAAAAAAAATGAAAGTTCTTTTACAAATTGCCAATATAGATAAGGAAGATACACATTGTATTTTTCCTTGATAGAGGTTTTATCGCACTAGATTTTTCTAGCAAGGTTTTTAACGAGACAATTTTAACATTGTATCAAAGAATACTGTATTTTTCTTTCACTTGGATTTTTTCCCATAGGTTTTTTTCAATGTTAGGTCTTAAAGAATATTGAAGATTTGACGAAATGATTCAACGCAAGAGGACCATTATTGAATGAATTTAGGTGGATCAGCTGTATTCTTTTTCCTTCGACCAATTTTTATTCTATTGAGTTTTTCTGGCAAGATTTTAAGGAGGCAGCATTTTGGACGCTTCATATTTATTCAAAATCAATTGCACTCTTTTTTCTTTAGTTTGGCAGTTTTTTTCTCTCTTGGATTTTTCTCCAAACAAGGTTTTTAATGAGGTAATTGTTGTATAGATTAATCATTCAATGGGGAGTGTTGTAAATTATTTAATTATATTGTGAATAACTATTGTGCCCCCCAAAACTCTAGAGTTGTACCTATATTGGATTTCATAATGAGACTCACAGTTTTTGAGTTTTCTCTCTACGTTTTCGTCTACTTTTCTACATTACTTCTTCTAATTTAGAACAAATTGAAAATTATAACTGTAATTTTTTTATTTTTCCCGGTATAAATGAATATTAATAATTACGACTATTTTATATATGACTACTTTCATGTATTATTAATTTATATAATCTTCATGCTATTTGACTTTACTGGTTTCGAATCAGAAATATTTTTATAGTGCACGTAACTGCCCAACTAGCAATTATTTCATACGATACCATTTATCTAAATTAGTGCAAAAAAATAAAATGATATTTATTTGCTTTAGCAATAACAATCAGGTTTAAATTTGTTGTAAACTAAAATTACCTTAAGATGAAAATAAAAAAAATATATTGTTATTTGATTGATAATAAAAATTAATTATTTCTTATTGGGTAACGTAACTTTATAAAATTTCACCATACAAAAAAAAAGAAAAAACTACATATTATTTATTTTTTAAAAATAATTTGATATGTATTCTTTCCGTGCAATGCATGTGTGAGTATCTAGTATATGGTGACAGTGAAATATAGTAACGATGATAAACTATAGCTTTGCTTCGTCTCTCTATATGTCATACGTCAATTAATTTGTCAATTATGAGAATAACACCTATTATTTTATCTTAAGGTTCTTGATATAAATTTTATATATTTCTATATTTATAACTTTTTGGTAAGTATGCCCAACATTTTTTAAACCTCAAAACATTATAAATATTGTTACATATAAAATTTATGCGACAACGTTAAAAACTAAATAATGGGTAACATAGTCAAAATAAGCAAATTAATTAATCAATGCATGACGTATTCAAAGAGCAAAGATATAATTTATCATTAGCAGATAGCAAAGACGTAATTTATCATTGTCACTATATATATTGGGACATAGAGTTAGGGAACCCTAATCAACCCCCATGCTTTAATGAATCTGAGGTGTTGTTATACTACAAGTATGAGATTGTGGAGAAATGAGAGTTCCAAAATCACCCGAGAAATAGATAACTGCCTGCTTGGTGACACGTTCTAAAGACTAACGGGCATCAGTCTGTTATGAGCATAACGGATGAGAAGGCCCCTTTGTATATACAGAACAACTAGCTGCGGACTAAGATGAGCATATCTATTGAGATTCATACTTTTTCTTACTGTTAGCATATCAATATGCTCTACAAGTTGGCATTGCAACACTTTAGTAGGTAATATCTATGTCGAAAGTATAACGGATGGAGTTACGGAAGCCCAATCAACCCCCCATAGATTAATGAAAATGAGGTGTTGTTACACCACAAGTAGCAGATTTTGGAGAAATAAGAGCTCCAAAATCACGTGAGAAATAGAAAACGGCCTACTTGGTGTTACGTTCTAAAGACTAATGGATATCGATCTGTTATGAGCATAAGGGATACGAAACCCCCTCCCAACTTACCGAACAACTAGTAGTGGGCTAAGATGAACTAAAATAGTTGCTATGTTGTTACGGGTAAAAGCAATGTAATATGAGAGTTTATTCTCTAGACTTTAGTACATAACTTGTAGTGCATCATTTGGAAAATGGGTTAAACCATACTATCTATTTCTAAAAGAATTTCCCATACATTTAATTGAATGAAATATATCCTAACACTATCAACATGAGAACTCGAAGAAATAGGAGCTCAAAAATCACCCGAAAAATGGGTAACTACCTTGTTAGCGTTATATTTTGAACTACAACAGTTGATCTATTGTTATCGGTAAAAGCAATACATAAATCCTCTCCCAACATACCAATAGACCCCGACGATCTTAAAACAAACATAATGGAAGAGCTTTTCGATTTTCTTTGCTTATCGAGTCGAAATCCAACTCCAGTGCTTATTATATAAACTTTAATGCTTGATTCAGAAAATAGGTTAAGCCATGCCATATACAGTTAAATGGATTTTTCACACACTTTAGTGAACGTGAAATGTTTTAACACTACTAATTGAAGATACTAGAAAACAGTACTAATTGAAGATCCCAGAAAAATGAGGGATCTAAAATCAGCAAAAAAATGGATAATTGCTTAGTTGTCATTTTGTGAATCACCTATAAACATTTTAGATATCCAACTCAAATAGTGATTTAGAGGTTGTCCATATGTAACTACTAGTGTTCCATTGCCAACTGAGTCGAGTACAAACTTATAACTTTCTCTTTGTCTAACATACTAAAATGAATTGAATATATGGATCTAGCTTCTATTGGAGATCTCGGAGAAAGAAGAGCTCTAAAATCACCCAAAAAAATGGGTAATAGCCGCATTAGCGTCATATTTTGAACTATAACAATTGTTGTACTGTTATGGGTAGAAGCAACGCAAAATCCTCTCCCAACATACCAAAGACCCCTATCATCCTAAAACAAAAATAATTGAAGAGATTTTTGGTTTTTTTTGTAACATCCCGTAAAAATTTAACAATAAATTATGTGACGTGGTAATTATTTTAACAATGATAAAATAATTATTTGAATTTGCATTAAATATGTCATAAGGTCAAATGATTAAAACTCAAATGACAACTAAAATAAAAATGGGACAATAAACTAGTATGATCCAAAGAGCAGCAACTCATTTGCAAGATTATGTTAAGAGTAAGGATTTCATGAGCAATAAGTAGGTAAATATTAAGAAGCCACTTGTTCATTTTAGAAAATGATCACATGAAAAATGAAGAGGACACCTATCGTAGTTCTTGTTGGCAAACCTCCTAAGAATACACTTGCACTCATTCCCATTGGCTACTCTTAAAATTATTTAAAGACACTTGCCTTGCTTCTTATTGGTGGATCTTAGGATCTTTATCTAAAATATAAAGAAAATTTGTCCACGAATGGAAAGGGTAATAGAACACTATAAAAAACCCTCAAAACACCTATTGGTCACTTGAAAAATACCTCTTTCCATATATAAAAAGAATTCAACTTGAAACACAACTTTCATTAAGAAATATCAAGGTTTTTTTGGGGAGGTGGGGGGAGGGTACTTCAACTTAGGATTATTCAAGGAATCTTTGGGAAACAAGTTGAAGAGGGGAGTAACAATGTTTTGATTCCTTTTTTTACATTCATAAAGTTTTTATAAGATGAATATGGATATTGATGCATTGTTATTACGTAAAGAAAAATTGATTTATTGTATTTAAATCACTAGTTGATGCTCTATACGCCTTGTCTTTGCTTTGTTTTGCTTTATTTTGTTCCATACTAGGATTCATCTAATAATACCGAGATGGGTGATGATTAGTATAATGTATTGATTTGTAATTGTGTTGTACTTTGTGTGAAATTCTAGTAGGAGTCAACTGGGATTTGAATGTAGATCCACCTGAATATACATGGTCATGATTGAATCAATATTGAATGATACTAATCTTATGCGCTACGGGTAGTAGTTTAACTAGCGATAAGGCTCTTTTGTGCATTCAAAAATTTTCTACAATTCCTGATTTTCTTGAACTCGTGGTTAAAAAGGAATTTCTTAAACGAAAGATGAATTAAAAGATTTTTTTACTCACTGAGTACGTTGTACTCACTTTATTTTCTACAATTTTATAGATGATTAATTGCAAGGTGTTTGAAAAGTAACCCGTGAATTGGAGCATATCCGTGGATGGAAGTAGAATTTTGCATGTAGTGGAGACCGATCTTTAGAGCTATTATAAAGATGCCTCTTGGTTACAAATATATCTAGGAATAATCTATGAGCTCAATATCTTTTGTGGAAATAAGTACGGCCACCTATATAAATGATAGATAAGTACATAGATAAATGACATACATATAAAGACACACACATTCACACATATATGTGGCTTATAATATGTAAGATAAGATGAAAGTGTAACTCTTGTAATGATTGGAAGTTTAAGTTTTAATGTAAAGGCTTTCTCATCATTTAACCCAGCTAGCAAATCAATGAAATATACTTATTAATATAATTTGTTGTATTTTTACATCTTACTGCAAACCTAGTTTTAATCATGCAAAGCATTTGTGCATGAAAAACAATTGAAGAAATAAGAAACTGATTCTACTCCTTGATGTTGGTAATGACAAGAAGGCTTACAAGTATTTTTATATTTACAAAGAAATTCTGTAATTATAATCAAACTGGCTATAAGGAATGTTTTGGCTTTCTAACTCAAAGAAGAGTTTATGAAATGATATAATAATATCTCAATGATCCTTTAAAAATAAACAATTTATTAGTTTTGTTTGTCTCATCCCTCGCTATTGATGCAAAACTAAAAATGAAAAATGAAAGCATCCGCACTCGAATTTATTAGCCGATATAGAAATATTCATTAATATTGGATAACATAGCGAGGGTGTGACATTCTTTGCCATTATCCAATCAAAATCCAACTCGAGTGCTTATTATATAGACTTTAGTGCATAATATATAATGCGTGATTCAGAAAACATGTTAAGCCATGCCATCTACCCCTAAATGAATTTTCCACACACTTAAGTGAATGTGAACTGTTTTTACACAACTAATAGAAGATCCTAGAGAAAGAGTAAAATCAGCAAAAACACATATAACTGCTTAGATGCCGTTATAGTTTGAACTATAACAGCTCTCATGCCGTAAAGCGTAGAAATCCAGTGAAATTCCTTTTTAACCAACCAAATCATCCTTAAGAACTCAAGATGCATATATTGAAGAGATAAATTGTGACTCACCCGTAAACATTTTAGATATCCAACTCAAGTAGTGATTTAAATGTTATCCATGTGTAACTAACTACTAATGTTCCCTTGCTAATTGAGTTGAGTACGAACAACATAGCACATTCTCTTTGTCTAGCACATTAAAATGAATTAAATATCTAATGCTAACTTCTGTTCGAGATCCCAAAGAAATAAGGGTTCCAAAATCAGCCCAAAAAAAATAACAACTTGGTTGTCGTTATGGTTTAAACTATAAAGTCTCTCGTACCATTATTGTCATGCCCCCGTTATTTTTCCCCATTTCTTATTAATTTGTGCCTTTTAACAATGGCGGAAGCTCTTAATTAATTGACAATTATTAAAGTGCAAACAAGGGACGAGACGTGCCATTTCAACAAGTTCTTAATTCTTTGCAAACTCATTTTGATATTTCTTTTAATTTTTCTATTTTATTTGGTCGTATGATTCATGAATGGTATTTACTTGTTTAGAGTAAAACAAAAGTAAGCATGTCTAATGAAATAAATAACAATGAGCATACACAATCAACTACATAAAACCATTTTATTGATTACTAACTGTACAAAAGATTTGGAAGGTCTCTTTATGGAAAAATAAGACTCTCAAACTAAGTAAAAGTTTTTCCTATATTATTACATACTACGTTCCCTTCTTATTCATATATACATATATCCACACGTATACTTACACCACCATTTTCACTTACTTACTAGACTATTACATTTGGTAAGGAACATGGGTTTGTCTTTTCAAATTTTATCATAATACAGGTGGGTGGGGGTATAGGCACAATATATGTTAAATTCATAGGAAGTTCCTAAGTACATTCGGAACTACGGTGCTTCCTCATAGTACTCTCAAATATCCGTTTCTATTACATGCATGATCTTACTCGCGTCCCGGGAATGCCTCCAATCCTTGGCTTGTCTTTCATAGGTTTTTTGGTTGATCGTCTACAAAAAAAAAAAAAAGTAAATTTCACTAAATGAGTACAAAGTACCCATGAGTAACACAATAATTAGGTTGCCACAAGGTTAAAAGAGAAGAAGTTATTCACTTTATAATTTCAAGAAACATAAATACGCATAAACTCTTTTGAATGCAATAAAGGGCCCAAGCACTAGAATTACCTACTACCCGTAGCGCGCGTTAATGCCTTCCAAGTGCCAAGTTTGGCCATGGCAATACAATGGCACGTGGATCCACAATTAACCCCGGTGGACCCTTACTGAAGTTTCGAACAAATAACATTATCAATTCAAATCAAACACTACACTAGTCTTCCCTATCCTCGGATCATTGGATAAGTCATAGTGTGGGAACAATTTAATGCAATTTCACACAAAACGAGTAGGGCAAAGCTAGTGATTCATATGCAAGAAAACAAATCCATTTATTATCATGATATGACACAAAACAATTGCTCATTCTTTGCAAAACATATGCATGTCAATGCAACCCAAGTATTGGAATAATACCTCCAAATTCCTAGTATTCTTCAAGCAAAATAGTCTTCTAAAGTGGGGCTTCTATATGTAGATGAAGGAGACTTTGTTTGAGGGGCAAAAAGAGTGGTTTGAGAGTCTTTTTGGTGGTGTTCGAAGGATAGCTTTACTTATGGACGAATTTTCTTATCTATTTTCTAAAATCATTTGGATTCCACCTATGAAAACAATTCCAAATGTCTTTAGATAATTTATGTGTAGCCAATGGTATTAAGTCCAATTGGAAGCTTCGAAATTCATCTCACCAATCAACGTGCCAAATGGTTTTACATTTGTTTCATGTGAGAAATTTTCCAAGAGTCCAAGTGTCCTTAGATTTTTTCTACTTATTGCCTAATAAACCATCTCAACTTAATGTGTTCTATAATTAAGTCCTTATAGTTTCAACTATACCAATATAAGTGTCGCATTATAAGTTCAAGCATCATTTAGCCCCAAACTCGTTACCCTATTAAACTTTGTCATTCTTTTGGCCACGCTACTAACCGATGAAAATAGTCGATATTAAACTCAAGTTATCATTTCATCTTTGTCAGGGCAAACAAAATATTTGCAAAGTCTTAAAAAATGTCATAACTTATTAATCAATTACTAAGTTTCTTTATTGATTGCTACTAATTGAGTAATATGCAAGGAGTGAGTCAATTATTATCCCAAAAATACCACTATGAAATTTTGAATTTTCCGCGGAGTGTCACAGTTATAGACATAAATAGAGCAAAATCCTCTCTTGACCAACCAAATGAGCCTTAAGACTTCAAGACGTGTTATCAGAGGAGAAACACGTAAAAATTGGGGACATCCAATTCGTCTAGTGATTAAAACATTATCCATGTGTCACTATTCGTGTTGTATTAAAAAATTCATTTTTTTTGTCATGTGTTAAAAAATTAAATTATGACCACAAAAAATAGTCTATTCTCCTCGTCTTGTGCACTGAAATATATTGAATATATCCTAGTAACTTCTGTTGAAGATCTCAAAGAAAGGAGTGCCAAAAGAACACCTGAAAAAAGGGATGACAACCAGGTTGCCATTATAATTTGAAATACAACGCTTTCAAGTGTCTTTGTGGGCAGAAAATACTATGAAATTCTCTCACAACTAACCAAATGAACTGTAAGAAATCCAGATATATACATTTGATCTGGTAGATAGTAACTCACCTTTAAGCATTGTGGACATCTAATTCAAGTAGAGATTCATACATAATCTATGTGTAACTAGTCATATATTGAAAATTGAGTTAATTAAAGCCACACAATATTGTCAATCTTTCTTGTCTACTACATTGAGACGAGTTGAATATGTTGTAATGAGTTTTATTTGAAATTTCGAGTCCAAAAACCACACAAAAAAATGGATAATGGCTTAATTGCTGCTATAATTTGAAATATAATGGCTTTTGGGTAGTTATGAAGTTCAGTAGAGAAGCAGCGGAGCGGTCATCTCTCAGCTTATTACCTAGAATTTTAGATTCAAATATTATTAATTTTACATAATTTGTTAATTTCTAAAATGAGATGGGGGTATTTGTGTCTTTTTATAACAAGGGTAAAGTGGATATTTACTAATGTATTTTCCTATTTTTTAAAAAGAAGAGGCTATCTACACAAAATTTTGTAAGTGAAGGCTTTTTAAATGAACAATTATGTTGACTAGGCTATTTGGACAAAGGAAAATATATTTATACTATAATTTTTATAGTCACACCACGTTTTAATTATTTTGAAGGTCCTTAATCTTTATAACTTATGAAAATGAAGTCTCAAAAAATTTTATTGCATTTTTTCTAAATATTTTTTAATTGATATATCTTATTTCTTAATTATGTTTATAACTATACAAAAAAATTTTATTTGTATGAGCTTGTTTGATTCTCATTATTTGTCTAAATGTGAGGAATTTAGAATGAGAAGAGAAATAGATGTGTATTGAAAATGTAAAAATGTGTGAAATATATGATTAAAATTAGAGCAGTTATCAAATTAATGGTAGATAAAATTATAAATTGAGATAAATAATGAGGATCAAACAAGCCCTATCTTAAAGTCATAAGACAATATAAAAATATTTATTTTTATAAATTTTGTTTTTTCTACTTATTTAAATTATTTAAGTGGTTTTCACACTGAAATTTTTACGTAGAAATCATTGTTAAATACAATATGTAATGTAACAACCAATAAAAGATTAAAAAATACGACGAAAAAAAAGTTAATGACTAAATGTAAAAACTCAAAAAGATAGAAGATACTAAATATAATTAATATACGATGTATTTAATAAAAAGTACCGTGTGAATATAACTCTCATTTGGACAAAGCACCTGAAACAATTTATAGGGGTTTGGGGAAAGGGCAGAAGGGAGAAATTTTCTAATAACATAGATAAGGCTTCTTTTATAAAGGAGTCTTATTTTGAGGTGACACGATTTAACAAAAGCAATCCTAAGTAAGTAAGAGAGTCATACCTTATTTAACACGAATCTAACAAAAATAATTTCACAAGGCTCTTATAAAAGAGTCTTACCTTATTTAGTACGAATTTAACAAAAATAGTCACATCAAAGTAAGACTCCTTTATAAATAGCTCTTCTCTAATTTTGTAGAAGAACTTGCAAAAGGGTCAATAATCTGGAGGCACTGTATTAGTCACTCTTTTTACTGGTGCTGCAGCGCGATCTACAAGGTAATTCATGTTCCACTGTTCTTTATCCCTAAACTTGGAAGACAGATTTCAGATTTATTCGATTGTCAATTCCAGGAAAGGAGCTACAGGTTCCGTCTAGCTTCTTAGAATTTTTTCTTTCTTTCCTTTTTTTTTTTTAATTTTTTTTTCAATTTGTGAATCTTCCTCATGCTGTGGTTGTTTACGGTTTTATGATTACGACTACCAAATTCCATCGCTCCCACTAGACCCACCTGCTAAAAACTCTTAAAAAATTCATTTTCCTCGATAAAATTTAAGAAATCAGGGCAAAAGCAGATCATTATCCTAGCATTTGAGGATTCTGATTTAATTTTCATTGTTGAAAAGATAGAATTTTTTTGGAGTCCAAACAACAACTGTGGGAAAATATATGAAAACATTGACTTTTTTAAAATAATAAAAAGGTTAGGCAATTCAGAAAAATCCAGATAAGAGCTGCAGAAATTAGGTGAAAAGATTGAATTTTTCTTGATAGAAACATCAAAGAAACTGGTGATTAATTATTTAAAAAAGAAAAAAAACTCGCATGATAACTGTTAGTAACTATGAGAAAAGCTTTTAACTGAAAGAAAAAATCTACGTAATAACAATGTGAAACTTGAAAAGGTTGTAGTTCAATGGAGTAAATCAAGAAATTGGGTGGAACTCTTCGAGGTATGGCAAGAGATAGAACTTTTTGAGGGGAAAAAAATCCATAGAAGTTTTCTGGCAAATGGAAATCCAGAAATTATTTAAGACTCTTAGCTTAAAAGAAAACACAGTATATGTATAGATGACGATGGAGGTAAGTATTGCTTGTGTCCCATGATTTGTGTATATTTTGCCGGTCAATTTGAATTTTATTTGGGTTTTTTTCCATGATATTGTAATATGGATACGTGGATGTAATTTGTGTTCAGTGCTTTCAAATTGTTTTCTAATTCTTGATAAAATGCTTTACTCTGGTTACTTGATAAAATTGTTAACGATCTTCAAAGCTGAATTTGACTAGTCTCTTGTTTGCACAATAATACTCTGATTATTGAATATCTATGACTATTCCATCCTGGATAAGGTTTCCTAGCAGCATAATAATCAATTAAACATCCCTGATTGATTCCTTGTGCAAACATAGTTGTTCAACTTGTTACTTTGATGCTACTTTGGAAAGCTTACAAAGATAAGTAGATTCCTATTTTATTCTCTTATTCTTGCATTCTCATCTCATCTCACTTATAAATAAAGTTGCCAATTTATGGAAGAGTGAATTTAGTTAAAGGTTCTAAAGCTTTGCAAAATGTGGTAAATTCATCCATATTCTTTTCCCAACCTTTCAAAGATTTGCATGAAAGATCCTTCTGGACATTTCCATTCAATTCTGTGGTTAAGTACTGGAAAGTGATCATTTTACCCTCATTGCATTAAATAGAAGAAAATAAACCCAAAAAGAGTTTTAGAAACCAAAAAGAAAATTGCCTTGTTTTCTCCATTATGCTGACATTTTGGGCAGCAAAAGGGTAAAGAGGGCAGCTTACTTGTCCAACAGAAAATGCGGTGGAGAAACTCCCCTACAGCAGCCAAAATGAAATGGGGGTTTCTCCCTCCCATTTTGCTGCCAACGGTAGCACAAAATGGGGGCAGAAAGCCCGCCTTCCCACCTCATGACATCAAAGGGAGAAAGGGGGATTTTCTCACCCATTTTGCCACCACAAGTGCTCGCGGCAGCAGTGGCATTGTTGGGTGCGGTGGGGTAGGTTTGGTAAAGTGGGTCAGGTGAAAAGGACAAGTATTTTCTTTTCTTTTTTCTTTCTTTTTTTTTTTTTTTTTTTTTTTGGGTAGCTTTTTTAAACTTATATGCTTTATTTTCTTTATTTAACGAGATGAAGGTAAAAGTTCTAATCGCAAAATTGAACTGCAGTCATCCAAAAGCACATTTGTGCGAATTTTTCAAAGCTTGGATACCGTAGATGTCAAGAAAATATTAAGGATGAATTTGTTATCTTTTGAAAAGGGATCTCCTGTGAAATTTTCCGAAAATAGTATTAAACTTATCACATTTGCTTAGGGATGAGGAATCGTTACCTTTGCTTTAATTGTTTATATATTGAACAGGCTTGAATGTTTTGATCATTTTCTAACTCTTCTAAAGTTATGCCGTAATTGGCAGATTTCCTAAAGGTGCAGCACCAATTCTTGAACGTCAGTTGTGATTTTTTTATTTGTCATTAGAGCATAACATTTGGCCCGCTTCATAGTGTTCATTTCTAGTACTTGTGCTAGTCTTAACTTTTGCATATGTGTGTTTTTTAAGCATTTCTTTTTCTGTTTTACACCCCCCTTTTTTACATAAGATCATTTTCTAACTCTTGCAAAGTTATGTTGGTACTTTTGCAAGATTTTCCGAAGAAGTGCAACATCAAACTGCAGGTCTTCAATGTCAATTGTGATTGTCCTTTTCAACCATTAACTAATTATTAGTTAATCCAGTTGTGCGTAATGCGAATGTTGTTGTTATTACACACACACACACACACACACAGAGAGGTAAGTCTATGTTGGTATGATTTATTTTCAATGAATGTCTAATTTTTCACGCCAATTCTATCATCGCCATCATCGTCATCATTATCATCACAAGCAAGGGCTTTTATTCCTTTGAAAGGAACTGCACTCAGATTGCGAGATAAATTTGTTAATATTAGCTCCCATTTTAATATGGTCATTTGAATGTTCTTTTCTTACCTCTTGCGAATTTTTGCTAATTTTGCAGATTTCCCTGTAAGTGGAAAAGCAACTCCAAGTGTTCAACTTCCATTGCGATTTTTCTTTCTTCTATACCATTGTATCACAGGGTCCATTTCAGGTAGTGCACTAGTCCCTTGCATTAACCTTACTGGGTAAATTTCATTCACGGTCACTGTACTTTAACTCAACTGTACACTAGATTGTCAATGAGGTCGCCATACTATAATTTCTGTCATTGGGGTCATCACACTTTAATTTGGTTTCATACGCCCATCAAGTTGACCAACAGTTTGTTAATGACATGGCCGTTAAATGCACATGTCAGTCATACTTGACAATTAACATTTTGGCCAATCACTTTATTCTTGCCCATGTCATAATAAAACTAAAACAAAAACCACAGTTTAAAAATTAAAACCAACGGTTTATCCTCCATTTGTCAAATTAATTTTTATTAAATTCTCTTCTCTTTCCCCCTCCACTACTAGTGTATGAGAGAATTCGGTCAAATAATTAATTTGATGGAGGATGGATCGTCAACCTTTATTTGTAAATTTTGACTTTCATTTTAATTTAATGATGATATGGGTAATTGACTAGACAAAATGTTAATTGTTAGGTAGGATTGACTATTGCATTTAACATCCACATCACTAATGGTGGTTAATCAACTTGAGAGAAGGAGTTATAACGATCATGTATGAAATTAAATTAAGATGTGATTACTCAAATGGCATAAATATAATATAGTGACCTGGTTTACAATAGAATCAAAGTACAGTGAACGTGAATGAAATTTACCCTAGCCTTATTTTTCCTTTTTTAAGTTATGAGTCCACGATATCATACATTTCAGGAAATGTATCGGGCTTGTTTGTTCTCTACTACCAAAATCATACGACATGAGAAGATGCATGGCACTCGTATGCTCCGTAGTAAAACAATGCAAAATGTAGTCGATTTGATTTCATTATTGGATCCGTTATCTGTCCCCTTTTACACCAATGAATTGGCCAACGAGATTGCTTATCTATCACCACCCATGTCACACGCACGTAGAACTTTCAATTTGATCTACAACACAGATTTTTGCGCCCTACCTACTATGATCAGCCGCTATGTTCAGAGTGAAGACCCATCTTCAGATTTCTATGTTAATCCTGTCAAACCTGACACATATGCGTACGAGAATCTTCCAAAATCCCTTGAAAACATGGTAGTTGCGAGAGATGTGGAGAAGGGGCATTGTATTGCAATAAAATATGGGGTTGATTCTTTAGACTTTGTTGAGAATGCTTTGGTCCGTTTTTATGGTGCTTGTGGCCAAACCGGTAGTGCTTTCAAGTTATTAGAAAGAATGCCGGAGAGGAATCTTGTGGCGTGGAATTCGGTATTGATTGGGTACATTATAAATAGAAGGTATGAATGGGTAGCACGTTATTTTTTCTGGTTAATGCTATCGGATGGGTTTAAACCAGATGAGTTTAGTTTGGTGAGTGGACTCACTGCTGCTACTCTCACTGATGAGATCATGGACGATATTCCTAAACGGGTTCATGGATACATGTTTAAGGTAGGTTTGGATAAAAATTTACATGCTGCTAATGCTCTTCTTTATTTCTATGCAAAGTGGGGTGGTGTTAGGGTAGCTGCTGTTGTTGCTAGAAAGCTCTTGGCTGAAATGGAGGAGATTAAGAATGTGGTAACATGGAATACAATGATAGTTGCCGACTCTATCAAGACGATAAATTTTACAGTGTTGGAGTGGTTTAAGGAGTTTGAGGGGGAGAAGTTGGTGCCGAATGAGATCACTTTTGCATCGCTGTTGTTTTTTTGTGTTTATCGTGGTTGGACGAAAGAAGGGTTTGCGTATTTCGAGAGGATGACAAAGGAATATGGAATTGAGCCAATTATCGAACACTATGTTTGCATGGTGATCTTACTTCGTAAGGCAAGGCCATTAAAAGAAGCCTTTGAGTTCACTCAGAAGATGCATTTGAAACCTAATAAATTGATTTGGAGTATAATATGTGACTCGGTGCTTATCACTGCCAAGCAATATCGTTATATATGGGAAATTGCTAGTCGTGAACTTGACAAGTTGGAGGCTGCTGAAAACGGATCATCACTAGTGCCTCGTTATGGTTTTGCTTATTAATTATTAATAGTAATGCTATTTCATCCCTGACAGTTTATCTATGTACTTTTATGCCTCTAACTTCTAACATTCAATTCGGAGTTTTCTTAGTTGGTTGAAAATTTCTATTTTCAAGGTAATGTTATGCAAATTTTTTTTTTTTTTAAATTTATGCAACTTTTTTAATATTTTAGATAAAATAGAAAATTTACAAGAAAGATAAAATTCAAAACTTATATGACAAAATAATGACTCATTAGATAAAAACATGAAATTTAAATGTTGCTTACACAAATGACATAAGATTTTGGGTGTAAAAATGGTCTATTAACTTTATGGCAGTTGAATGCTAATTTTTGGCGACAAAAAAAAAAAGACAATTATTAAAAGACTTAAAAAAGAAAAGAGATCCATTTGACCTTGCTCCTGTAGCCTATGGGTTGCAGGTGCCTCAAAGCATCTCTAATGAAAAGTCAAAGTAGAATGTCTTATGTGTATATCCGTCAAACGATATTGACGTTATATTTAAAAAATTCTCCAATGTAACAATGTCAACATTCTATATTTGTCAAGTTATTATTTTTGAGAAACAAAAAGAGAGATTTTTTATTGGATAAAATAATACTAAACATTGTCATAGAGAATGTCGTCTTATGACAAGATGACATTCTTCATGACAATGTCAAGCATTTAATGTGTCAAATAAATATTTTTTTTACCAATTGTCAATTTATTCTATGACTATGACTATGTATTGAAGATAATCTCTTAGTCGTATATTTAACTTTCTGCCACAATTAATATGTTTATTTTTTTTTTCTTTTTAAATTTTCTAAGGTTACCAGTTAACCATTGGCCCGTACCCTCGTTAATTGGACCTCTTGGTCCGACCAAAGTCTTGGCCCGTGACTCAAATTGTCTGGGTACGGGGTTAGCCTTTTGCGAAGGGTTCCAAGCAGAATTATTATTGTCCTTCAACATCTCAAATGCTATGTGGAAGAAACTATCCTTTACAATGACGATTATTAAAGAGCAATTCTAGAAAGACATGTAAAAGTGACATTAATAGGTGATATTCTTATGTGGTACACGTTCATTGGATGATAATTACATGGCTACGTTTTTTAAGTTATGAGTCCATGATATCATACATTTCAGGAAATGTATCGGGCTTGTTTGTTCTCTACTACCAAAATCATACGACATGAGAAGATGCATGGCACTCGTATGCTCCGTAGTAAAACAATACAAAATGTAGTCGATTTGATTTCATTATCGGATCCGTTATCTGTCCCCTTTTTCACCAGAGAATTGGCCAACGAGATTGCTTATCTATCACCACCCATGTCACACGCACGTAGGGCTTTCAATTTGATCTACAACACAGATTTTTACGCCCTACCTACTATGATCGGCCGCTTTGTTCAGGGTGAAGACCCATCTTCAGATTTCTATGTTAATCCTGTCAAACCTGACACACATGCGTACGAGAATCTTCCTAAATCCCTTGAAAACATGGTAGTTGCGAGAGATGTGGAGAAGGGGCATTGTATTGCAATAAAATATGGGGTTGATTCTTTAGACTTTGTTGAGAATGCTTTGGTCCGTTTTTATGGTGCTTGTGGTCAAACCGTTAGTGCTTTCAAGTTATTAGAAAGTATGCCCGAGAGGAATGTTGTGGCGTGGAATTCGGTATTGATTGGGTACATTATAAATAGAAGGTATGAACGGGTAGCACGTTATTTTTTCTGGTTAATGTTATCGGATGGGTTTAAACCCAGATGAGTTTAGTTTGGTGAGTGGACTCACCGCTGCTACTCACAGTGATGGGATCATGGAAGATATTCCTAAACGGGCTCATGGATACATGTTTAAGGTAGGTTTGGATAAAAATTTACATGCTTCTAATGCTCTTCTTTATTTCTATGCAAAGTGGGGTGGTGTTAGGGTACCTGCTATTGTTGCTAAAAAACTCTTGGCTGAAATGGAGGAGATTAAGAATGTGGTAACATGGAATACAATGATAGTTGCGGACTCTATATATCAAGACGACCAATTGTACAGTGTTGGCGTGGTTTAAGGAATTTGAGAGGGAGAAGTTGGTGCCGAATGAGATCACTTTTGCATCGCTGTTGTTTTTTTGTGTTTATCGTGGTTGGACGAAAGAAGGGTTTGCGTATTTCGAAAGGATGACAAAGGAATATGGAATTGAGCCAATCATCGAACACTATGTTTGCATGGTGATCTTACTTCGTAAGGCAAGGCCATTAAAAGAAGCCTTTGAGTTCACTCAGAAGATGCATTCGAAACCTAATAAATTGATTTGGAGAATAATATGTGACTCGTTGCTTATCACTGCCAAGCAATATCGTTATATATGCGAAATTGCTAGTCATGAACTTGACAAGTTGGGGGATGCTGAAAACGGATCATCACTAGTGCCTTGTTATGGTTTTGCTTAATATTAATTATTAATAGAAATGCTATTTCATCCCTGACATTTTATATATGTATTTAATTATATGCCTCCAACTTTTAACATTCCAGACAGAATTTTCTTACTTGGTTGTAAATATCTATTTTCGGGGTAATTTTTTTAAGAAACACGAAATGTGGTGTTTGATTAAAATATTCAAAAAACCTCTGTAATATGTAGTTCTTAAAAAAATTAAGCAGTAATAATCCGTTTATATTAAGATGGATACAAAAGCTATTGAAAAAAAAAAAATATATAGCTCTCGACGACCTTGCACTTGTAATTAAATTATTGCATCTGCTTCCATTACGTCAACATATCCTGCATCTTGTGCACTTTATTGTTTCCATTGTGACCACTCGATAATAGAAGTTCCATACCATTTCTTGTCCTGCAAGCCTTCTTGGTTATTGGTAGTGACATTCGTATTAGTGACCTAACTTCATCAGGCTATGTACATTCCCGGGAAAAAAAGCAACTTCACTAGGTAATGTCAAAACACTACTTTAACTAGAATCTTAAATTCTTGAAGGTGTAGTTCAAAAGAATGAGCATTCTATTCACCTTGAAACTAATATAATTAAAATAATAATAATAAAATAAAAATAAAACAAACCTAACTGCGACATATTTTTATCTTACTTAAATAACAACCTAGGTCACAAACACAAAACTATAACAAAACCAATTATATTTGAAACCCAAGAAACAAAAAGCAACAATAAGTTTTACTGAATACACTTGTAGTCACAATTTTATCTTTCTTTATTATTTTCTTTTTCTCTTTCCTAATAGGGTTGGGGGTGGGGGTTCCATGATGATGAAGAAGTAACATAGTAGGAGAAAAGAGTTTCATCACATTCACGGGTTACTATATCCTATTTCATGATCATATATACACAAAAGGGTTGGGTGCTGATCTATCATTTGTGTTCTATTTCGTCTCACACAAACATTCAATTGTTCGTAGTTCAATGATCTCAAGAATAACATCCAAAATCAATAATCTAGTGCACAAATTCCGGTATTGTTCAAACAACAAACATTAGACATTCAATTTGCTAATAAAACTAGAGATGAAAAGAGTAGTATTAGAAAGACAGGCAACAAATGAACTCGGTAAAGAAATTGAATGGAAAAGAAATAATTTATGCGGTCACCTTTGTTGAAGCAACATGAGGAATCAGAAATTTTGGTTCACAACTCAATATGCAATACCGACATTCTTTCTTCGTGCTCCATATAAGAGGAAATACGAAATGTGAGAGAGATGAGATCTGGGAATTCTTTTGGTATGATTAAGAATTTGGTTAATATATATATATATATATTACCATTTCATTCTATTAATCAATCAATTAATTAATTAATTGGTATATATTACTAATCATATTTCTGTAATTTATATATAAGAGTTGCCTGAATTTTGTAATATCTCAATACTCACATGATTTAAGCAATATTGGATGCCAAATTGTTGTATTTATTTAAAAACCCCACATTAAAACTCACCGGGTGCTGCCCTAATTCATTACAAGGCCCATGTATACAGATAAAGGCCCAATAAAGCTATCCCACGAACCCTGGCACACGAACGAGAGGAACCTTGTTGATCCACTTTAGTGATTTCAAAATAAATGGGCCGGACCCAGCCAGCCCGCTAATATAATGACCAGGACACGGCTCGCGTAAGAAAAGGCCCGCTTGTTTCTGTTTGGACCTGACTGGCCCAGATTTTTTAGGCGCCACCCTTGAAGCCCATATGGTTATGGTTTGAGTAATTTGGCCCGCTTGAGTTGATATTATCCACACATTGAAACAAAATTATTTTTTATGCAACATTTTTTTATATTTTAGATAAAATTGAAAATTTACAAGAAAGATAAAATTCAAAATTTATGACAAAACAATGACTCATTAGATATAAACATGAAATTTAAATGTTTACACAAATGACATAAGATTCTGGGAGTAAAAATGGTCAAATAATTGTATGGAAGTTGAAGGTAGACTTTGGCAACTCATATTAAAAACAAAAATGAAAGAGAAAAATAATAATTAAAAGACTTAAAAAGAAAAAAGTGGATCCCTTTGACCTTGCGCCTGTTGCCTATAGGTTGCAGGTGGCTCATGGGTCGTATGTTCAACTTTCTGCCACAATTTAATGTTTATTTTTTTTTTTTTTAATTCATCTGACAGCTAGCGGTTAACCATTGGCCCGTACCCTTGTTAATTGACCACTTGGTCCAACCAAAGTCTTGGCCCGCAACTCAAATTGTTCGGGCTCATTCACAGGCCTGGGATTTTGCAAGTTGTTCCAAATGGGCCTCTTCAGCCCGCCCATCTTGATTCCACTGGATCCACTTTCAAGCCCCTAGGCTCTAACCTTGAGAACATATTTCTATGTGAAAATACTAGGAGACGAGCGCCTCGTTTATTTATGAAACCAACGTGCTCACATGGGTTAATAACTAAAGAAAATTATACTTGCCCCCTGATGTCACAATTCCCCCCAACCCAAGACCCCATCCTATTCCTTCAAATCATGCGGTTGGTTTTATAAAAAAACCAAACGCTTGTTTCATGACATTTTTGTATTTCCATGTGCATAATCTTGTTTCTTTATAATAGAGTAGATAGGGTAAGGGTGGCCATTTAGCAGGAGATTTGGTGATACTTGATGGTATGCTTGAGTCATTCGACCAGTTAATAAGGCTTCTTTTGTATAGCGTTATAGTTTGTCATCTCATCTTACATAGATGTTATATGTAATGAGGTGAGTTCATTACATGCATATTATATTATCTCATCTATTTCTATTAATATTCCAACTTTATTGAATATATTATAGTTTGTAGAACACAAAAAGGAGAAAGCAAACGTGCTCACAGCTCTGGGCACACTAAACAATAATTGCACAACACTACTAATAAAGACATGGCAACATGCCGACCACAAACTCGGATTCCTATCCTGTTACAATAGAAATTAAAAAAAAATTTACCAAATAATAATACTAGTTGCTCAAATAATCATCAATTTAGTAATGAATAGGATCACATGAAAGTATGCTGATATGCTCAATGTTTATAATGATTATATCGTCTCGCCTCAATGTTTACGTTACTTTGTGGTTGGGAGGAAACGAGGAACACCCTTCTACCATTAGTGTTTGGATTATCAGTCATTTTCATTTTCATTTTTGTTTTACTTTGTTACATTATTAAATCAATAGCATTTATTTGTAGATTCCTTTTGTCTTTGAGCTGATTTGTATATTTATGAAATTTCTCCTAGAGCTTCACATGAGAAGACTAAAAAAGAAAATATTTACAGATTATAGGAAGACATTTAAGTATATATACAACTGTCAGAACAGGCAAGTTTCCATTTCGAAAACGCCTTCAGAAGTTGAAAAATTCTTTATAAAATAATCAAAGAATAACAAGAAGAGGAAGAAGAGTCAATCAGTGTCGAGTTAAAATGAGTTCCTTTTACTCTAGAAGCAATCTGACATGTATATATTATAACTCTGTTTCGCCGTATTTTACTCGTCTTGCTCTCATATGAATAATTTAAGCAATAAGCTCAGGTAATTTCATAGCTGGGAATGCCCTTCTTTTGGCCATTGGATATCTCTCTGCCTGATACACACTTTCTTTTCAACAATGGCTGAAAAAATATGCCTTCTCAGTAAGGTATAATAAACTGTTCTTGGGATGAATTTTGTGTGTTATTTCTGCTGTTTTACTCTCCACTTTCTGTTCAATTTTGAGGAGCTTTTCTGTCAACGTCGGTGATGAAATTATTTGGATATATAGCAGTTGACTCCTTGGAAGAGTTTAGCGAAGTTTTTCTACTCTTGACTTGGATTTTTTCCAAGCACCTCAGTTTCTCTGACCATTTCTTTCTCCTAATATCTCTAACTTACCCTCAGAAGACTCAAAGAAAAATTCAAGCCCCTGTTATAGACTTATAGTTTCTCTTGTTTCATCATCTTTTTCCCTTCTTTCCTTCTTATGGAGATTCTGAAATTGAAACCACAGGTTAGCATGACTTAGTTTTTCCAAGAAAATCTTATTCCAGATACTACGTGTTTTTTCGATGTCGACTGCAAATTTATCGGAAACAAGGCTTAGATTCAATTTATTATTTGAATGCAGGATGCTTTGTTGGTGAAAGCACCTAAGAAAAATCCACTGATACAAAGAATGGTGGTTTTACTTTTTGCCATGGTTTGTGGACTATACACATTTTCGTTCTGTATGAAGCAAACAAATATACTCAGAGATATTAATCCTTTGAAAATCCAAGTGGTTGATAGGAGAAACTGGCATTGTAGAAGTGCTGAAATACAGGAATGGGACAGTCCCTATGTACATTTCCCGCAGCCTGAAACATTTAGCAGGCAAAAATTCCTTCTTTTTTTAAATTTTTATTAATTTTTCGGGTTATGATTCAATTTATATTTGTTGCAAAAATTCTGGGTTCTGACTGATTATTTCAATCAGGCAAGAGTGTGCTTGCAATCCGGTTCGGTTCTTTGTTATCGTGTCGATGCAGAGATCTGGTAGTGGATGGTTTGAGACATTGTTGAATAGCCATATAAATTTAAGCTCCAATGGTGAAATTTTAGGGGCACAAGACAGGAGGAGGAATGTTTCTATGATTTATAAGACTCTGGATAAAGTTTATAATCTTGACTGGTTGAGTAGTGCATCCAAGCACGAGTGCTTAGCTGCTGTTGGATTCAAATGGATGCTAAATCAGGTACTGTATATTCTTCTCAATGTCTGAGTTTACCTCGACTTGGATACTGGATAGTGTATGATATCGGGATTGTTGTTCTAAAGTTAATAAATGTATGGATCGTTTGAAGGGGTTGATGGCGCATCACGTAGAGGTAGCAGATTACTTCAAGAAAAGAGGCGTCCATGTAATATTTCTCTTCAGAAGAAATCTTCTTCGAAGATTGGTTTTCTGTAGTTGCTAACATATACGACAAGAGCAATAAACCCTTAAATGGAACGCACAAATCACATGTGCATTCTCAACGCGAGGTGCTCTTTCACTTTCTCCCAGCTCGCATTCTTTCTGTGAAAGAAATCATTTTTTGTTTTCAGCTCAACTTTCACTTGTAACTGTGTGTCATAATCGAACATTGCAGGCTCAAATACTGGCACAATATCAGCCAACTGTGAATGCCTCAGTACTTCTATCAAACCTTAGGGCAGCAGAGCAGACAGTAGCAAAAGCATTGGAATACTTTAAAAGCACTCGACACATGGTTCTCTACTATGAAGATGTGGTTAAGAACAGAACAGTAAGAAGAATGATTTCGGGGTTTGCTGATAGTTACTTTTCAGAATAATTCTGTTTTCTTTTTCCCCATAATCAAGGCTGTCTTTTGGCAGAAACTGATAGAAGTCCAAGAATTTTTGAAGTTGCCGTTAAGAAATCTTACGAGCCTTCAAGTTCGGATTCATAGTGGTCCTCTGTCTAGCCAAATCGAGAACTGGGAGGATGTCCGAGAAATGCTTGAGGGGACGTCTTATGAAAATTACCTCAATGCAGACCACGAACTGTAGTTTGAATTGAGATGTAATGATGTAAATACCCAGTCTGAACATTCCTCTAGAAAGGGGATTATGACAATTTTGATGAAGAGAAGGGAGATTCGGCCATTCTTTTCTTGCTTGTAAGTTGCATTCCGATCTTTTACAGTACAAGGATCAAACAATCAGACGTCTCTGCACCTACTCGATATATTGAGGATAAATTTCATGTTAAACCAAATTTTCTAAGCGTACTAAAAATGAGTTAACAACGTTTGTTCAAGGTAACAAATTTCGCTGATCGTCTCCCTCCATAATAATTCCATTCAATCAGGCTCCAGTATCGCCGCTAGAAAATGAACCCAAAATGCGAAAAAA
Source organism: Nyctanthes arbor-tristis (assembly GCA_963692815.1). Lineage (NCBI taxonomy): Eukaryota > Viridiplantae > Streptophyta > Magnoliopsida > Lamiales > Oleaceae > Nyctanthes > Nyctanthes arbor-tristis. Next base: position 56,014 of record CAVNYN010222833.1, read on the forward strand.
AAAAAAAAAGATCTAAAACATTTAAGGATTTCTGTAAAAATCTCTGTAATATTGTATGGCTTACATGAAAAAATAAAAAATAAATAAAATAAAAGCTAGCTAGGGATATCAGTAAATAGTACTAAAATACGACGATCGTGCTTTTCTTGTATCCTATAACTATACATTTGTTTTTCCTTTTCCCCTAACTAGCATCAAAGCATAAAAGTTACAAATCAGGACGTAGTAGATCAGTGAGTGACTGATCCATTAATTGATGCAGCTTCAAGTTTTGGTGTTTGTTCAATAACAAATTGGTCAACAATCCTTACAGTGTGTACAGGATCCTGTTGTGGAGAAACTGCCCGCCATTTGCTAGGGAACCGTCTCAGGTAGCTAAGTTTTTGAGGTTGTTTCGACTCCCCATCCCAACTAGGGTCTAGCTTCCATTCCTTCGGTACCTGCACAACCACACCCAAGAAAATTCAGCTCAACGAAATAAGAATGGGAATTAAAAAAGATGTTTTAACTGTCTAAAGGCAGTCCCTAAATCATGTGCACTCAGATGGTTAAACCGAGCATTGACTGGTATTCTAAAACTAAACAAAAGAACATGGGAATATGAAGGTGAACGACAGCTAAAAATAATTAAAATCAGAAAGGATATTTGAACTCTGTGATTTTGCTCAAGTCCTACTTGTCAGTAATCTCGCATTTAGATTTTACAGAAATTTCAATATTCAGTACATGTATCAAGAGTAAGTGCCCAATGCAAAGAGAAATCTTATGGAAATTGGAAAACGAACTAGAAGAGGAAAAGAAATCAAAACAGATTAAAAGACTTCCCCTGTTCTTTGGGTACAAAATCAAACATAATGCATCTTTTACCTTATCTACCGCAAGGGTGAAAACTTCAAGATCGCCTTTGCTGTTGATATGAAATCGTGTAAATGCTTTGTAGTTAGCAATGCGAAGTGAGGAAAAGGCTTCATCAAAGTGTAAGTGAAGCCAATTGATGCAAATGTAAAGGTAGCTTCCAAAAACTAAGGAGACAATCGGAGTTGAGAAAACCCAAAAATAGAGGAAGACAGAAGCATAATATATCGCAGCCCCACCACGCGAGAGTGAGTCCATCCCATTCTTGCATATGTTGTTCCGGGTGACGGCCATGACCTGAAATCACATGTATGAAAATCAGAAGAAAAGACAGAGGCAGGAAAGAGAAGAAGTGGAACATTTTTACCTCAGGAACATCAAATGCGGACATGAGATATTTGATGCACGCTGGATAAAGACCAAACGTCCATTGCTCCATACGTGCCCGAAGGCCGGTGGGATCAGGGAAGTGCTCGCTTTCCACCAATCTATACCATTCATATAAAGTGTGATATCCTGAAATTATACCTTAGATTACTTAAGGCAAAGATCCAACTAAATAACACTTTCATTTTCTTTGTGTGTGTGTGTTGGGGGTTTTTTGTTTTGGAGTTTTTTTTTTTTTTTTTTTTTTGGGGGGGGGGGGGGGGGGGGG
>CAVNYN010222838.1:0-21960 GCA_963692815.1 Nyctanthes arbor-tristis
CCCCCCCCCCCGAAAAAAAAAAAAAAAAAAAAAAACTGCCCCAGGTTGTTGCAAGTCAGTAGCTGGGCTCGTGCCCGCAGTTGGGCACAATAAGTGTGCCGGAGTTGGGCTCTAGAGCAGGATGGTCCACTTGCTTACCTAGGTCAAAAAATTAACAAACAGAAGGAAATTCATAGGAACACAAAATAAATTTTACTGGAATTTTGGAACATTATCATGTAATTTTTTTCTTCAATGGGGACGATATACTCTGGATTCATATTTGAAATAAACTGCTCTTAGTTTGTGTCAGTTGAGTTCTTATAGTGGGAGGACCGTGACTTTTACAGTTACTTCCTATGTTATATTAATCCAAGTTGTAAATCTGGAGTTAAGATCTACTCTGAAAGAGTTACAGGCTTTATAATTATTGGTTTATCTAAGGTCAACCAATTATTATGCCTGCAAGCAAACAGTTGATGGTTATTGGACCAACAATCTGTTTACTGTCTCACAGGATTTGGCAGGCGCAAAGCTAGATGGTGCTAATTTACTTGGAGCAATTAGGTGATGATAAGGTACAAGGTGGAGCCATCCAGGATATTGATATATTTCCGTCCTCCACTCATAATTTAACTTTTTCTCCAGTGACTTGTCTCTCATCTAAAAATTATCGAGCTCCAATAATTAAGGTGATAAAGCAAAAATATCATGAGTCTGGATATAGTCTGGCGCATGGGTTCTGTGTAAGTGCTAGAATTATGTGCCTGTTAAAATGGTGCTATATCAATTACAATTCTTCACACTGGGGAATGATGAATGAACTTGTATGTAAATATGCATTTGATATATGCTTATAACTTCACATATATGAGGTAATATGAACTTTTCTGTATGATGATTTTTGTTGCTTATATGCCATTTTCTTGCACCAATCTTCACCTTCTCTCCCAGCAGCTAAAAGCGGAAGAAGAGGGTGACGAGGGGTACAAGGGTAACTTACCATTATTTATTTCTTTACTACGTTGTTTTGTTATCTTTAGGCATGGGCTTTCTTAGAGCTTTTTTGATGCTCTTTATTTGCTCTTTTTTTGTCAAATTTATAATTTTACTTATCACTGATTTGACAACTGCTCAATTATAACTACATATTTCATACTTTTTTATATTCCTAATACACAATCTACCTCTCTCTTCTTTATAAATTCTACAAAAAAAGAGCAAATAAAGAGCTTTTTGTCTTGTAGAGATTAATCATCTAGGTCAAGCGTACTAGGGGTGATGTTACGGTGACATTAAGTGAATGAATATAAAGATAACAATAATTATTCAGAGACATGCTTATTTAATATGAATAAGTAACATATTGAATTGACCATCTATGATTGGTTGTTTGTGGTGTTCAAACCCACAACTTGTACATAGACAATAATTTAGTGGTTGTTTGATTCTCATTATTGACATTGATTTATAATGAGAAATTATAATGGGGTAAAAAGAGTTGTATGAATTTATTAGAAGTTTCAAATTTATAGTTATAAATAAGCAGTTGTTAAATCAGTGATCAAAGCAGTAGTAGGTGAAATTTTACAGAGAATTAATAAAAAGAATCAAACAAGCTAATCTGAGAGTGTCAATTAAATAATGACAGTTTTTCATGTCTCCTTTAAAGTTAATATTATTGATTGAAGCATCCAATAAAATTTACCCAGGGTTCCATACGTCCTCTGAGACTCGTGGTTCGTGAAGTCACCAGCTGTCGGTGACTCATTTTCGATTACAACTCCAAAGCTAGGAGAAAACCAAGATGGAAATAAAATTCTCCAATCGAAGAGTAATTTTATTTATTTTTATTCAATTGGCAATTTTTTATTGATGTATTTTTATTTATACACATGAATGTAATGCATGCATCTCTTTAGTTTTTAAATAAGAGTATGTCCAATAGGCTGAGGATATAATAAGCGAATGCCATATAGACTGAGAATATAGATTAAACGCATACATTATAGAGTGTTGGATTGTGATTAGTCTGAATAATATAAATTTTAAAATAGAAATATTCACCGTGTCTCATAAAAATAATATGCTAATGTTTCTTTTTTCTTTGTTTTAAGTTATAGTCTACTTATTTTATAGGAAGTGTGTCTACTTTTCATTTTCCCGTAACACCTTTATTCAACGTACATTGTTATATCAAAGCCAGTTTGATTTGAATTTTTTCAAAATCAATTTTCCCATAAACTCATTTCAAAAGTCTTCTATATCAATTTTCCCATAAAAATAAATTTTTTTTGGCAGTGGTAGTCATGGTGTCGGCAAAGCCGCTGTGACAGCTTTCTTAATTCTTATCCGTTCATTATTATACGACCGTTGATGTCGGTGTCTAGGAGGCCCAACCCCGAATAAAGCTGAGACGTGGCGTTATTACTTTTATAATGGATCAGAATAAACGCTTAAAAAGTCTTCTCTATGAAGAAATATCTGCCACTTGGCACTTTCTTGCCCGCCCATATTTTATCTACAGGTGCACATTATTGCATTTAAAATTCTCTAAAAGGGACACTTTGGCTTCCATGCATGTCTTAGGAAGAAATATTTCTACTATGGTTTTGCAATTCAAGTAGGTTAGCATTCAGTTCGTTTCTAACGCCAACTGATCGGTACTATTCGGTGTCAACCATTGAGTAGTATTATAACATTATGTGTCATATAATATAACACCATATAATTTATATGGTGTACATGTAACACACCTCAATACACAATATATGTATTATATGGTACTATATTATATGAGACGTATGGTCTTGGAAGATTTTCAGTCAACCACTAGCGTGGAAGTTGGTTTTTTAAGTACCGAATGCTGTTAGCCACCAATGGAAAACAGTTATCCATTTTTGTTAGTTACGAATTCAGTAGGGCCAACGACTTGTAATTGACCAGCTAATGCATACTAAAGAATTGTGTTGTAAAAAAGTTGTTTATAATACAATTATATTTAAAGTCTGGACTCTATATTTTATCACGTTTTACATTTTATCACGCATTAAAATATTTAGTCACATCTACATTCAATATTTGGTCATAAGACTTTTTCACACTTAACGCTTTTTAAAACATAACATAAATTAATTTTTTATATTATTATATTACTACATCTGTCCTGTAAAGATAGTCTGATTGATAATTTTACGTGGACTAAGAATTAATAGGTAATATGATTAGAGCATTTAATTTTACCTTTCACATATATATTTACGTTATTAATTGTTTGAAATATTTTCAATGTATAAATAGTTGAATAATAATAATTAATTACGAGTACAATAAAAATAAAATATTAAATATATGTTTAATATGATAAGTGGATTACTTTTTTTAGACGGACAAAAATGAAATAATGGATGATCTTTTTGAGATAGAGGTAATATATATAATGGGTACACGGTCCCTACACGTTCCGTGATGCCGCGTTCAATTAATGGACCCGCTTTTCTCCATATCTCGATATTAATTCACAAGTTAATAATTAAAAAAAGGAAAAAAAAAAAGGGGAAAAAAATCTTCAGTCCCTATAAATAGGTGCCTATTCCATTGCATTTCCCCACAGATCGGATCAAGAGAAAAATCTCATTTTATTGCATTATATTCTATTCTCTCACATATTTGTCGAGAAAAATGGCAGGCATCATTCACAAGATTGAAGAAAAACTTGGCATGGGAGGCCACAAGGAAGGAGAAGGCCACCATGAGGAGCACAAGGGTACTGAGCACAAACACGAACACGGGTACGGCGAGCATAAGCCCGAGCACAAATCTGAATACAGCCACGGCGAACAAAAGGAGGGAATGGTAGAGAAGATCAAGGACAAAATCCAGGGCGATCATTACGAGGGTGAACATGGAAAGGGCGATAAGAAAAAGAAGAAAGACAAGAAGAAGCATGAACATGGTCACGAACATCATGGCGACAGCAGCAGCAGCGATAGCGACTAGCCTGTACGTGTGATTTCTCATTTTCATTTTTATTATAAAAATAATAATAATAGGTCAATAAATTTGACAAATCACATATTATATTATTTAATGGCTATTGACTTTCTTTTATTTTGTTGGATTGTTATTTTTATGGCAGGTGGATGGGAGTGTCCCAATTATAAACTTTAGTTTCTGCAAATAAAGAGGAGAAAAAGAAAAAAAAAATAGTTTCTTGTCTTTGATTGTGTGGGGAGCAAGAACCTTATGTATTTCTATGTTTTAATTTGTGTTTGCTGAATAAATAAATAAATAATATGGTTTCTTAAACCTTCTGTTGTTGATTTTTATCATTTTCTGCAATTTAAATTTGTTATCATTTTCTGCAATTTAAATTTGTTATATTTTCTAGTATATTTGTTTACGTAAATTGATGCGGAGATACTAAAAGGCACGGACCATTCTAATCCATCTAATTTCGACAAAAAATGGTAGCTAATACGGGCATTTGCTATGGTCTCACTTTGGACATTAGATTGAACAAATTCCAACAAGGAAAGTGTCATTTGATCTGTGGAAGGCTTAAAACTCGGTCAAAGAGCATTATATATATAGAGTACGTTATCAGATATTATTTACCTTAAATTTTAATTTGTGGCCTTTAATTAAAAAATTAAAAGGCATTCAAATAATAATAATAATCAGGAACATGACATTTTCTAAAATAGGTAAAATTTCTGTTTTACAGTGATTGGCCGGGGATGCAATTGCACGATAACGAGACAATTTTTTTAATCAAGAAAGATTTTGGTAAGATCAATTGTGGGAAAAAATTATTTTCATAAATGCGAACCGTATTGGATAGTGAGCAACAGAGTGCGACTTTTCAGATAAGAAAAATTTCGATCATATATTGCAGTTATTGCAGTACATAGAAGCCACACTACACATTGCATAGTTCTCAAGATACAGAAAATTGGAATGACAGAATGTACACAAGGAAATTTGAATCTCTTGAAAGAACTATTAGTAGATGTAATTTCTACGATGGTGTTACAAAGTAAACGACCACAAGCTTCCGTTGAAGTCATTGAAATTAGAAGGCTGTAGAAATACATGAGCTTCTTCATATAAAGCAACAGCTTGTCCATAATTTTGTCCATTTGTATGCAGCTTGGATATATCCGGTGTCAGCACCGCCTTTGTTTCTCATATAAACCTCCCAATGCAATGGGGAAACCAGAATCGGAAAATAGCCAAGTTGAAGACAGCAAGTTGTATCAGGCAATATATGAACTAACCGAGGCTCTGGCTGATTAGCAGCAAGTTCCACTCGATATAGTCCGGATCCTTTTTAGAAGGGAGTGCCTTACGGTGGAACTCTAGGTAATGGTAGGCCTGACTACCACAAACCTTTTATTTCTCCCATGCATCTCGTCTCACCTTAACTCTTTCGCCTTTAAAGTGGATGTATTTCCATTTACTCAGGTACTTTGATAGAACCAATATCTTCTTGTCTTCTTGACCTATCGTTTGGAAGGCACGTGCAACTCTTCTGGTGGTATCTTCATCTGGCTTCACTCCTAACTCTTCCATGTCGGCAAATGCCTGAAGATATATATTGGGAAACAATTGACTCAGCAAGCAGTACTAGATAGGAATGAACATTTCGTTAGTGCTTAGGAGGTTTACTGATGTTTGGTTATTCAATAGAAGTAAAATCAAAATTATCAAAAAGAAAAAAAAAAAAAGAAGTAAAATCAAAATTACCACCACTTTCTCAGAAAGAGGATGACATCAAAATCACAGAACCAATCTTATTGACAAAGACGAAAAGGGATACACATATGAAAACTTACCTCTATAACTTTATCGGGCACATTATGATGATCGTACAAGGAGACAATCCTGGAGAATAATCTCTTTGAGATAGATCGATTATGAGTATGCAAAACCATGTTCCATAATCTTTCCGCTTCATCCACCCTTCCATCCATGTCAAAAGCGAGTAAAAGGGTGTCATAAGTTCCCATTGTTGCTCCCTGACCTTTACTCAACATCCACTTGGCAACCTGAGAATGGAGCAGCATCTCAGAACCAAAGGCAAGCCGGTAACATTAGAGGTCAATGTAAAACTACCACGTACTAAACTATGAGTTCGTATATTGGCCAAAGAACAACTACAGATTGGAAGTTGCATATCATCATGTATCAGGAAGAATAAGATCATATCATATTATCTGCTCTGCCTAGTTTTCTTCTGATACACATAATATTAGCAAGATGCAAAAATCATGGACACTTGGGGCAAAAGACAATAAAAAGGTAGTCCTGATTTTAGTCTCAGAAATGCAAATCAAAACAGACTTTGTACTGACATTCTAGTTAAAGATGCTTTAGAAACATTCAGAAATGACTAAATCCAAGGTCGTTGAACAAATGTCAAGTTGCAATGAATCAAAATACGACAGTCAAAAGGCTTGGAATTTATAATGCAGCTTTAGAGTTTCCTACTTGGATCAGCTGCTTCCATTGATTCCTCTTCCTAAAAATCCTTAAAGCCTTGGCAGCAGCAATTAATGGAAACTCTGTTTCCCAAGCAATCCATTTATCCAATGCACCGTAAACCGCGTCCTTTTCATTTGGAAGTCCAGACATCTGAAAATTCAGATTTGTTCCATAAGCAGAACATTAGTACTTGCATTCATTTAAGCATCCATCACGCAGAGAATGCAACTATTTTACTCAAATCAATAATCACTTTTTAGCAGAATACTGAGTATTTATAAAATCAAACTATAGAAAATTTCTAATTATGCGTACTATGTGAACAAGATTTAATGCCTTTTGTCCAGAACCAGCAGAATCTCTCTTACTCCACAAATGGTGTTCCTTCTTCCCAGACTTATGAATAACCTTCCTGCATTCCCAGTGGGAAAACCAACAGTGAACATTCAAGAGACACGGAAATGAAACCCAGCATAAGTTTCAGCCAGCGTATTACACCAATAATACATCACCAACACAATGAGGCCATCAACTATGAGATGTTCAAGAAGTAGCAGTTCACCTACTTGTCACTGGAACTAGATTTAAGTAAAGCTCGTTCGCCTCGACTCCGTGTACGTTGGTTTGGAACAGTGATGCCAGTTTCCTGAGTAGCAAGAAGAAAAATAACAATTTATATGAAGAACACCCAATACATTGAAGAATGAAGGGCCTGAAGAAAGGAACAAAAATCTTAATCATGCTTGCCTCCTCTGCATCAATGAAAATCTTCACCTTCTGGAGCGGAGGGTTATTCCATTTCAGGAACCCACATTGCAGAAGAGGATTTACTCGACTACACGAAATCTGAGAAGGGTTATATGAGAAGGTTAACATATGAAATGCCAATTTTCCCACCAAATGGCAAGATTGGGGCCCAAAAAAAAAAAAAAAATTGTCAAACCTGATTCTTTCCCATTGCATGATATTCAAGGAAAACTGGATTCTTATGATTCAAAAGCTTCATAATTGCTGTCACGAACTTTGGGTGTGTCACGAACTTTGGGTGTATCACGATTGTGACATGGAAAGAGATCTAAATATAGATGAAAATATGAATCTGTGAGCTGGCGTATCCCGAACTTTGCCTTCATTGCGTATATTGAATTTTCAGAAGATCTCTCTCTATCATGGAAAAGAAAAGGGACAAACAGAAAATTTCAGCAGATACGTTGCTATTTGGTTCAGCAGCCATTTCCACAAGCTGGCTATTAGTTGCTAATACTGGTGAAGATAGAAGTCGTAAACTAGACATTTGTGTAGATAGTTCATAAGGATTTTGTTGAATCTTCATACCATGCAATCTCTAGATGAAATTATGTAAATTTATGCACATCAAATGTTTGTATAATGTAACCCATCATATAACAATTCATCTAGACGAGTCATACTGACATGGATATATGATTTGTCATGTTTTGTGACAAGAAAAGCCTGAAACAATTGATTCAATGAGTGCCAGTTTTGTGTTTTTCCGGCCTGAGAAGAGTTTCAAAAAAGGGTCCCCTTAGATGAGTCAAATGTTAGCATGTGGTACCAATGTTAGCGTGAAAACGGTGAGCAAATTTCACGAATAGCCTATATAAAGATACAAGTATAAATACAATGTGTTGTTAAAGATGGAAATTATAATACGAAAAAAGGAAGAAAAAGAAAAATCCAAAACAGTACTATTATCCAATTTTTGTCCTAAAAATGATGATAATATAATTCAACCATTTCAAATTACAATTTTGCAACATAACAGCGTGCTTCAGTGCAAGTGATCATATTTCAATAGCTTTGAAAAATTAACTTTATTCTCAATCGAATCACATATGTTGACATGACCATAACCATAAAATGAGGCAACCTCAAACATTTTCATTAGATAATAAGAAGAAAAGAAAGGAATTTGGTTAAAACAAAGAATTCTAGGTAATAAATAGATTCAAACAGATCCAAAATGCACATTTCATAGTCACAATTTCACATTCAAGACAGATAGGTTTTCCTATTAAAAAAATATACACATACACACATTTCACAGTGCAATTTCACATTGGCATTTTGTCAAACATCAGTGCTACTCTCCATGAGAAGAACATTTTCTTCATAATCTTTATCTAGTCCAGTTAACCACAAAGCAATCATCTCATCATTCACTGAAAAGCAGGTATAAAAGACTTACCGAAATGGATATTCAATTAGTCAATTTTCCTCTACTGCAACTGCAAGCGCCGGCTGACTACTTGACACCTGCAAACTTGACCATAAACCAGGTATTAATGTAAATTTCATTACAAATCCAATTGAGACTTGACTAGCGAGTCCATGAATCGCGATAGTTTAGTAGAAGTCCGAAGCAAAGACGAAAGCGTTACCAATTCCAAAATTAGGGAGAGAGTGAGGGCCGGCCTAGCGTTGAGGAAGAAAGACCCTAATTGGGAGTTAAGTAATGAGCAGCATGAGGCGAGAATGACTGAGGCAACTAGCAGTGACGGGAAGATTGAAGAAGTCGAGTTTGTTCCAGCTAGCTTTATGTGTAGTATCAAAATTTCCAAATAAATATCAACCATACACACTCTATATAAACTTCACAACATAGTTGTTCTACAAAATCTATATTGGTTTTTATTAAAAGAAGCAACACAGTTATAAAATACAAGAAATCACTTGAGAAACCAAACCTATAATGATTTCTTAAAATTTATAATTATATTGATTCCTTAACAAAAACCAACTCTTTAGAATTTCACTTTCGGAATATTTTTTTTTTTTAATATTTCCACCACAAATTCTTGATGTCTCAATGTAACACCATATAATATGTTATTATATAGTGTCATATAACTATGTAATGTGTATTGAAACATGTCACATGGTCATATGACACCATATGATGTCATATATATAGGATTAGTTCATTTTTAACACATTTTCCTATAAATCTAACTTGTCTTTAAATAAATTTCTCAAAAACACGTTAGAAAGGAGAGAGCTAGACGTGTTTAAGAGTGCTAAAGAATTTCATGTTTAAATACATCGGCTATGCGGTGGTTGTGACCACAAAATGGCTATGCATTGCACAAGAATTCTTTATGTTTCTTTGCGCTTGCACATTTTTAAGCGTGTTTATGAATACATACGTACATATGCACAATGTATATGTATATATCACGACTTATTATTGAGCATCCTATTTTGATTCTCATTATTTGACTAATTTTGAGAAAATTATAATGAGAAGAGAGGTAGAATGTATATTGGAAATATAAAAAAGTTTGAAATATATGATTGTAATTGAACAATCATCAAATTAAAATTCAAGTCAGTGGTAGATAAAATAAAATTATAAGTAGGAAAAATATTGAAAATCAAACAAGCTCTTGAATTTTAAAACCGTTACTATATGATCAAGAGCAGGTATTGGATTGACTTGTGTAATATGAAAACAAATTACTCCATTTTGTTTATCGGGAACAATTGTCCCCGAATTAAAAATCAAATTAATCTAGTTTTCAAACTAATTTTTGTACTAAAAATATAGATTTATGACCACTTCAACTCTTCTTCTCAAATTTGTAGGTAAATAATATCTCCAATGAACTTATCCATTGAAGATAATTAATGCTTGCTCATTTGCTGCTTATAAATGCACAGACACATTCCATTGGATAACAGCAATAAGGAAATATCAAATTAAAGATCATACAAAAATGTCCTCTAAGATTATTCATAAGATAGAGGATGAAATCAAGCAAAAAATTACAGAAGTCCTCCATAGTGGCCACAAGGAAGATGACGACAAGCACCATCACAGGGATGAGCATAAGCCGGAGAAGTCCGGCTAGCAAGGTGAAGCATGGCGGCCATCGCGGGCAGCTAAAAGAGATGATGCACCACATCAAGAAGAAGGTGCATGGCGGTGGACGTCATCGTAAGAAAAAGCAACATGGCGAAGGCCATCATCATGGATAGGGAGAGCAACACGAGGTAGGCGAAGGCGTAGAGGAAGAGGAAGAATGTGAATTCGAGTTTGATTTTTAGTTTATTAAATTTTTTCGCTTAAAGTAGATATATACCTCTAATAAAATAGTTGATTGGCATATTATTAAAAAAAAAATTTCTAGCACTTCTGACAGATGACTTTATAATGCCTCCTATTCAATATGATGCGCGCTACCTGAATTGAAAATTCAAGTAACGTGCATCTATACACCCATATGGGACAGAAGTACCATATTCCCACTATGGATCAATAAGCATAACTCAGGTTTATTGTCGTTGGATCGTGTAAGTAATTTGTATCCTTCAAAAAGGTTGGCTTCCTATGTTTGATGTAAATGGAATTGGTTTTATGCTGCCAATCAGTTTCTGTAAATTTCATTATTTCGCTTCAAAACATTTGTCGACGCCTTCATACAATTGGTTCTATGTTTTGATCATGTGTCCGAATAATTAAAGGGTACAGTAATTTTCGCTCTACATCTCAATACTTTCAACTTTGATGTAATTTCTTTCCCATTATTTACTTTTCCCCACTTTTGACCCCATTCTTTCATTTATTCACCTTTTATACCGAACAATGATCATTGTTTTATCTACCTTTTTTCCACTGTCTTTTAAGACATTTTCATCGCGTGCAAGTTTTAGACAAAGGAAGACATCTATTTGGCTTCGTTTAATTTCCTCTTGGTAATCATCCTTCCCCCCCCCCCCCGGGCTTCCCCTTCCTGGCTCTTCCTCAGTTTATTGCATAAAACATTTTATCTTTTCATGCATTTAAAATATTGTCTTTGAGACCGACTAAATTAATTAAATCCTTGATGTTGCATCGAGTTAGACTCACCAACATTTTTTTTTTTTTGGCCAGGCTTAGTCACACAAACCTGTAGGTTCTTTCCACCTTTTGAAAATTTTAACTTAACGCAACTTGAATAATATATATATTCTTAATAATAGAAGAGATACGTTGGTTGAGAAACGAGAGATTTTGTGTATATATATATTTATATTATTCTTCACCAATGAATTAATTATTGAAGAAATAAAAAAGTAGAAAAATAAACATAGTGTCTAAAAGAAGATCGTCACGTCACATGGCTCCAACGTACGTTTTGAGCACTGGACACGAATTCTTTATGTTTACTCACGCTTGCAATTTTTTAAGCATGTTAATGAATTCAAGATCCAAATTTCTATAGAGCCAGCATGGGCTTCCCTTTATGAGCCCTAGTTCTAATGAAAAACTAATATGTGGGAAATTATATATGAGGTTATATTGTTTTATACGTGTGTCACTTTTTCAATGGTGTTAACTCTGTGATATAGAGCCCAAGTATAATAACATGTAAGATCGCATTTGAAAATTTTACTTACATTTAGGATAGTTATCTCTCTTTAAGATGGACTTTCAAATACGGGCCGTGTTCATAAATTGTTACTTTCATAACATCTTATCCAGTTTTTGCTATTTTGCAAATTTCTCGAATATATTTTGCATTTTTTTTTGGGTACCCATACTTTATAAATTCTCACATTACTATGATCAACTGTGTTAATATTTTTCATTTACAAAAATAAATCATACTCAATTATTTATTGATAAATATGAATTGCAATCTCATGTTACAAACAATAGTTATAATAAAATTTTTACATGTATTTTTGTGTTAAAAGTTACTAAACTTCTAGAGAGCGATTCATGCTAACAAGATGATTTGATTTGATATGATCCTGAACAAAGAAAGTCATTTAGCTGGTTTCAATTCTACTGCCATCGGGGTTCGATCTAGCACAGATTTTGAAGGACAAAAAGATCAATGTATTTCCCTGTTTGGCAATTAATTAATAATTTGTCTTTTTCATAATCAGAAAATTAACACTTACGTACTAGGATTGACATGTTAAATTAGCAAATTAACCAATGAACTACCTTCCACTGTACATAATAATATTGCATAGTGATTATTATTAATTAATTATTAATAAAATGTAGTACGGTTATAATAACTTTGTCATTATTATTACAAGCTTGAATGAGTTATATTCATCCAAATTAAATGATTTTATGCTCTTAATAACTTAAGTGGCAGTATACTTTAATTATAATAATAGTTAAATGTGTTATTAGTAACTCGTACGAGGGCTTAACATGCAGCAAATACTTTTATAGCATGTTCCGTGGTCACGATAAACGTTATATCGAATAAGAAAAGGAAAGTAAAAAGTGTATCTACCGATTGTAATTTCTTCGGTTTGATGAGACTGAGTATTAAACATACCTAGTATCTAGTAGAGATAAATGAAGTTACCTTGTTATTATTATTTTTTAGCCAAATATCATGTCCGAATCGCAAACAATAATAAAAGTAACCGTTGGAGCCATGAGATCGTTCCAGATACAATGCATCAAGATCAAGATTTACAATTATATCAGTTGAGATCAGTAGACGTATCTTGTATGCTATTCAGTTAACATCTTCTTATCTGTCATAATAGCACACATCATAAGGAATTTCTAGATAATCAATGTCCACAAAATAATATCATTCTACCGGTCAACGGACTAAGAACAATATAATTTTTTTTTTAACTAGCGAGATAAGGAGAGCTAGGCACGAGGACAAAATTTTGTGTTGATATATCGCATTTCAAAAATTTTTTCCTCCCATATAGGTGGCGGGAGAGCGGGACTGCATCACTAATACAACAAATAATGGGAATAAAGTAGCATCTCCCTTATGTCACATGTTTGTCTTGTTTGCTACCTTGGAACAATGAGCAAAAAAAATTATTTACAAAATCCCTGAAAATGATGTTTAGGAACAGTACACAAATGTGTGTTGGAATATAGGCAACGAGAAATCAAATAGAACGAGTCCTCATTGATTTCCACACCATTAAGTGTGTTCCTCGATCGAGCCGGCCAAGTTTCTTCTCCATGTTTGCATGTAAATAAATATTTCTTTGTTTACCAATGAGGCTTAGCTTGTTCTGCTAGATAGTCAAGTTGAGGTACTGTAGTCTAAAGGTCTCAGGTTTTGATTCTCTTGTATGTGGTATTTTTTTCTTTTTTTTTCCCTTTTTTTTACATTTATTTGTAACTCATATTCCCCGCTTTATGGTGGGAAAAAATTCAGGTACTGGTACTCCAGTAATGAAAAACTCACACGAGGGATTTTAGGCCTTATTTTTTGAACCCTTGAACCCATGTGTCGGTTGTTGATTCATCTAGAATACCATTTTAAGGTACTCCTAGAGTATTGGATATTTTCTCTTTATGTGGGACCTCAATCTCCCAACCTCCAATCACATGCAGACACGTGGCAGTTGCCTCTCCGTAAGGAGAGAGGTTACCTCTCCTTAGAAAACTTCGTTTGTATTATCGATTTTCTTAGCATTGTGTTTTAGTAGAATATATATTTAAGCTCAGTTGTCTGTTACAATCCGTCATTGGACTTGTATTATTGATTTTCTTGGTGTTGTATTTCAGTATGATATATATTTATGTGTATTTGTACTGTTACAATAGCGATTTGTAATTATACTTTTTTAAAAAATATTTCTTGTTTGCTATACATTAATTATTAATATTTATTCTCCTTTCAAAAAAAAAAAATTATTAATGTTGATTCTCTAACCAACCCGTCAATTGGACCTAATTGAGCTTTATGCTTTGCTTATATATTTGCCGCTTATAAATGGATAGACACATTCCATTGGATATTAGCAACAAGGAAATATCAAATATTAAAGCTCATATAGAAATGTCCTCTAAAATTATTCATAAGTTAGAGGATGGAATCAAGCATAAACTCCATATCGGCCCCAAGGAAGATGACAAAAAGCACCACAATGGTGATGAGCACAAGCTAGAGAAGTCCGATGAGCACAAGGCGGAGCATGGCGGCCATCGCCAGCAGCTAAAAGAGATGATGCACCACATCAAGAAGAAGGTGAGTGGGGATGGTCATCATGGTAAGAAAAAGCACAATGGCGAAGGCCATCATCATGGAGAGGGAAAGCAACATGATCAGGTAGGCGAAGAGGAAGAGGAAGAAGAAGAGAAATTTGAATTCGAGTTTGATTTTTAGTTTACTAAAGTCTTTTCGCTTTTTGTATCGCCTTCTACTCTTTGATATGTGTAAAAGGTAATTTTCACTCTACATCATCATACTTTCAACTTTGACATAGTTTCTTCCTGTTATGTCCTTTCCACCATTAATGGTTAAAGCCTTAAAGGCAACAAAGTAAAAATTGGGAATAACCTTATAGAAAACTCAATTCTTTAATGCATGTCGTTTCTTCTATGTCTAATTGGCAGCTGCACGTAGTTAGACTCAAATTGTTTCAACATTTTTCTCTTTTTCTTTTTTTTTTCTTTTTTTTTTTTTGGGAAAAAGGACTCAAATTGTTTTAGAAATACGAGAGTGGACTAAATTAAAATCCTTAATTGCGAGTTAGTCACACCAACCCTTTTTTCTGCCAGACTTAGTCACACCAACCTGTGAGTTCTTTTCCAACTTTCGAAAATTTTAATGCAACTTGAATAATTAATATATTATCAAAATAGAAGAGATATATTGGTTGAGAAATGAGAGATTTTGTTAAAAATATTCATGTTATTTGTCACCAATGAACTAATTATTGAAGAAATAAAAATGTAGAAAAATAAACACCATGCCTAAAAGCTTTATAAATTTTTTTTTTTGACAGGGTATTTTAAATTTATTCTTACCTATTAATTTTTCTTTTTAATAATAATTTAATTAACAAAAATTTTATATACCTTATAATGAAGTAATACATATGTGGTTAATTTAAAAATAGTGAGACTCATTTCAACTATATTATATATATATATATATATTGTTACATGGATGTGGAGGTATATTAGCATATTCTGACAAGGGTGTATTAAGATTTTTGGTCGAATTAATAAAACGTGGTGGGTGATTGCCAGGCCTACAGCTCATTTTGACATCTCTATTAACGCGTAAAATATATATTCATTATGTTATGATATATCATCTATGATTAAATTAGGTGTGTTTAATAATATTTAAGTATGATTTTTTTTTTTTTTGGGAAAGAAACTTTATTGTCAATTATACTACCAATATAATTGAATTTTGTATTACTTCAAAAAAAATATAATTGAATTTTGTAAAAAAAATAAATTTTGAGTCATGTTCAATTGCAAGTGAAATTCACCTTAAGAAGTATATATTACTTGAGAAAAAACCCAACATGGCTACACCCATTAGGAAAATGCATTCCTTGTTTCCAAGAAAAATGTATAGTTACGTGACTAACAGATAGACATTTCACACTTAAAAAAAATGCCCCAATCGAACCCGGAACTTCATTTGGGCATCCAACAACTGTGTAAATTCAGATCACACGGCCATTTAAATATGAGAGTATAAAATTGCCTACAGTGGATTATTGATATTATATATGTAGATCATTTCTGGTTTAATTTCTATCCCCTCCCATATCTCTATAAAATAATAATAACAACAACAACAATAATAATAATAATAATAACAACAGCAACAATAATAATATGACAACAAGAAATGATAAAAAGGATATATAGAGTGATACCTAGCTTAAAAAAAATAAGAGAGGATATATGAGGCTAATTAGGGTCTCCTCCTCAACATGCGACGGTGCACTTTATTTTTTACAAGTTGAGACGTCTGACTTCTTCAACTTGAATTTTTAAATTATTACTTTAATTTAGTCGTAGACGCCTTCTCAAAATGTTGCAAGTTGTTTATAATAATCTGTACTGAAATTTTCTCTATTGATTCTGAGATCGGAAGAGCACAGAAAAATTCTAAAAGAGATCAGTGTGATTATTACTTTCTTGTTTGAATACAAGGTTAGGATGGTAGAGGTTGGAATGATGACTCGAATTCGAATGAAATATACCAGTAAGGGAGTGTTTTTACCAATAAAACAAGCACGATCTTGATCAATAATCTATAGTATTTTTCCCCTTCTTGGGGACAGGAAACGATAGTTAATATTGAAAAAATTGTCTTATTATAATGCTTTGACATAAAGGAACTAAAACCGACTTGAAAGGGATAAATATAAACTCTCATAATAAAGTCATCTGAACATAATGCAACGCACAAGTGAAAATGAGGTGATAAAATTATAGGGCAATAGGGGTTATAGTTAGGAACAACTAGAGATGGTTTGATTTTGAAATTAACCAAACAAGTGATATATGATAGAATGGGGAAGGGGACATGTGACAATAAAGAGGAATGGGTTAATTTTTTATTGGGTCACACATATATTGGTTCCACAGGGGAATAAACGACTGGTAATGTTATAATGTGTTAAAATACAAATTAAATCATATATACCATGTGCATACTGTGAGAAATGTTGTATCAATTATTTTGGAAATATAGCATGATTTTTAAGTTTTTATCATATCTTGCTCACAGAAAGTTAGTTTTAAAAAAAAAATTTTTTTTGGTCATTGCTGGCATGATATTACCAAGTCATGTGTACTCAATGCCAACGTATCAATGAACAAATTATGACTTTTACTATTTCTACAAAACTTATACAAACTGACAAATGATAAAATTATGTTTTTTCACACATCACATAATCTGAAAAATCATCTCCCACAATTGTGTCATAAAATTATATTCTATGTAAAAATTTTTATACAAAGTGTGTGTACAAATATACTTTTCCGACTAATTATATTTTACCTACAAGGACATGAAAGTTTGTCTCTACGAGCTTATTATGCGATGAAAAGCTTCTAGACCTCCTATCAATATGGCTACATTTATACACATCAACACCATGTGACATGTATACATACAGTCATATATAGCTGTTAGAAATTTATTCTATTATTTGATACTTGTTTATAAGCTACGGCGAAGTAATTTTCTTTGTTTACTGTAGCTAATAAGTCATGTGTACAGTTTTTTTTATTTTTGTTTCATATAATTAAGTTGAAGGGTTTTATGAAGAAAGCATGTGGTCAACTCATAGTTTTCCAGTAAACCAAACCATTATAATTTAGTTTACAATAATTAATGTATCTATTCAAACCCTCACATGGATAAGCACATGAACATGGAATGTAAAGTAGCAATGGTTACCCACGGACGTTAGCTGTCTCGATCGAGTACTAGCTAGTCAAATACCATATGTTTTTATATATATTTCTCTCTTCCTCTACTATAATGTCTCCATATCACATTGAAGTTTGGAGTACTCGAAAGAAGAAAGAAGAGAGGATGTCGAACATCATTCGCAAAATAGAGGAGAAATTCCACAAGGGAGGTGACATGCAAGATGATAATATTGGTGAGCCGAGAAAGGGGTTCGTGGACAAAATCAAGGACAGGATTCATGAAATGGAAGATAAGAGAAAGAAAAGGAAAGAGAAGAAGAAGGAGAAGAAAAAAGGAAAGGAAGAGAAGAACAGGGAAAAAGAAGAGAAAAAGAAAAACGATCGCAAAAGGGAAAACGAAGAAGAGGCTACAAACAGCAGCAGCGACAGCGATAGTGGAGGCGACAGCGACTGATTAATCTTCTTATGTGTTTTCTTTGTAGAAGTTCATCATTTCTTTCGTTTCTTAGCATTGTAAAAACCAATAATCATATGAGTGTCGTACATGGCACCTCGTGTTTCATATGGCTGCATATAACTCTTGGATTTACAAGGATGAAGATAAGCATCAACTGGTGTTCCTGTGGTGGTCGGTTGTATGCTAATACATGCTAATTTATTGTTGTTTTTCTCTATTTTGTGCTTATCTTTGTTGTGTTCGCTACGTAAAATTAATTTGGGAGGGAAAAAGAATATACCAATATTTAATGTCATATATATATGTTAGTAGGCTGATACTTAGCATTATATTCTTAAGAAAACATTCTTCCAATAAGATCAAGTTTTCATTGATCAATTAGCAGGGAAGGATAAAAGGCTAAAAGCGTGCATTAAGAATGACAGTATCAATTAAATACAAAACTATCCATAACTGATAAGATGTCAAATCACATAATTAATGTAAAAAACTACAAACTTTCAATTAGGAGTTACATATTTTATGGAGTCCATTGGACACCATACATGGTGTCCAATGGATTATGTGACAGGATGATGTCTAATGAACTACATAGAAGAACTAAATTAGGAGTTCTCAATTGATAAAGAAGAACATTTTTTCTTTTTTCTTTTCTTTTTTTTTTCTAAGAAAGAAAAAGAAGAACTTGCATGAACAAATATATATATTGTCGAATCTAATTTAGTCATGCATTTATATATATTGTCCCTTTTTCTCCCAAATTTATGTGTTAGTGAATTAAAAATAATGTTATTTATCCAGTCTCCAGTCTAGTTGTCATTTTCTTATTAGTAGTTGAGTAAATCAATGTCCCTATGTATTTATGCATATCCACCTATTTACAAATACAGTGTTGTCAACTAGACCAGTCTCCAATCTAGATAAATAATATTAGTCGTGAATTAAAACACATCTAAAAAGTGAATGAACAAAATAAAATTACTAATTAAACAAAGGGTAATTTACACCTAATGTCCATAACCTTTCAACGAGTAAGAGATCACGTCCTCAATCTTTATTTCTGCTTCTATGGGTTCTCAACCTTTACACAAATTCCCCTTCAAGTCCCATTAACGCAAGACGTCCAACTCTGCTGTTAACTAACCACGTGCAAAAAACTTAATTTACACTTGATGTCCTTAACTTTTTAACATTTAATAGATTACGTCCCTACCTTTTATTTTTTGTGTTGTAAGTCCTCAACTTTGAGGAAATCTCTCTTCAAGTTCCCATTGCCACTTTGCATCTATTTAGACTGTTAAATTTTCATAAAAAGACAATTTTACTCTCTTGAGAGGTTGGGGACCTTAGGTGAAATTATCTTTATATCATTATCTTTTTAAATAAACACACAAAAAAATAAAAATATAGAAAAATAATATAAAAATTAAAAAGGAACACCACACCCCTTGTGAAAAGGTTAGTTATTTGAAACCCAATCAACATCAATCGATGCAAGCTTTCGGTACCCCCATTTCACCAACGACATAAACAAATTCGCCGACAAAATAAAATTAATAGTAATCGACGATTCCTTCATATCCATCGACTCATTTTTGGCCAACTGATGGTGGTGTAGGTAATAAGAGAGCCTCTAAATCGGCGTCAAATAATAGATTCTCTCGTTAAGACTATTTTTCTCTTTCACTTGTAAAATATTTTTGGGGATTGTAGGCTAATTTTGCAATTTAATTGCCGCCGCCCAAGTCCATCTTGGACTTAAACCCAGCGGCTCTTCTATTATATCCCGACGAAAGGTTGGGATGGGTAGGGTATTTACTTTTTAATTTTTATATTATTTTCCTATAGTTTTATTTTTTAATTTTTAATTTAAAAAGATAATAACGATATAAAGGTAATTTCACCTAAGGTCTCCAAACTTTTATAAGAGTAGAGTTGTCCTTTTATAAAAATTTAACAGTTTAAAAGGATGGAAAGTGTTAATGGAGACTTGGAGAGAGATTTCCTTAAGGTTGAGGACTCACAGCACTAAAAAAAAGGTTGAAGATGTAATATATTAAACATTGAAAGTTTAGATACGTTAAGTGTAAATCACTCTATATTTAAAGAGATAATAATGATATAAAAGTAATTTCACCTCAGGTCCCCAACCTTTTAAGAGAGTAAAATTATTCTTTTATGAAAATATAACGGTTTAAATGGCTAGAAAGCGTCAATGGGGACTTGACGAGATATTTTCTCAAAGGTTGAGGACCCACAACACAAAAAATAAATGTCAAGAATATAACCTATTAAAGGTTGAAATGTTGGAGACGTCAAATGTAAATTACCTTTGTTTGCATGTGGTTCATTAACGGCGAGTTGGATGTCTTCCGTTAATAGGGACCTAAAGGGGAATTTGTATAAAGTTTGAAGACTCACAGTAGGAGAAATAAAGGTTAAGATCGTTAGGTGTAAATTAACCTTAAACACAAAATTCTTCCAACTTGCGCCGGAAATCTCGGCGTGATCGTGTAGTATAAAAATTGGCGCCATCACACGGACGTGTTGCATTTCTTCTCTACTTAATTTTTGGCTTTTGCAAATGGCACAATTGATGCTGGCATAAGCGTAACAAATAATCAATACAGGAATAATATAAATGAGAATTCACACATGAATCAACCATTTAAGTGCATAACTAAACAAACTCCGAGATTTATAATCTTATCCAAAACTCAATTGAGGAACAATAATAACACGACTCCTATTTAAATAGGAAAAATCCCTACTGCAACCATAAAGAGATAAATGACACACAATACTCCTAATTCTTGCGGACACCCCTTAATAAATTTTTTAAAATAAAAACAAATAAGTACGTAAAAAAGCCTCAAAATGTTTTCTATAGCTGCAGGAATGAAAATAGTATGCATTCAGGAATGTATATCCACCGGTTGTTCCCAATTTTCTTGGTCTGCAGGTATGAGAATAGTTGGAGTATAAAATGCGAGGGGGAGTGGATATAACCGGTATTTTAGGAGAAGTTGAGGGTAATTCAGTATGGAAAGAGAAGGGTGTTGTTACGAGTTTGATGCTCATGGTCATGGCTCAGGTGTTCAAACTGTGTAATCTTGAAAGAAAGCAGAGATATGCTCCGCCCGGATCAAAGGAAAGTTGCGTCCCGGGTAAATATATATATTGGGCTCACAGCAGACCGTACATGGGTAACCAGGCCCATGAATTGTGCCGACCAGCCCGCTTGGATCCTATAATATACAAATCATCCATCTCGTATTCACCTCATATCCATATAATTAAATTACTTATATATCAGTTCCAATCACACCAACACACACTTGTCGTACTCTAATTAGACAGCCCACATGTGGGTTATTCAATCATAGCACGCCACATACGTGTTTCTAATTTATCACAGTATAAAAGCAATTCAATGAAGTAAATGTGGAGTAAATCCGAGATGAGTTAGATACTTAGCATTGTTACACAGTTGTATAAATGAGCTAACTGATAATTGAAGAGAGCCAAAAGCATCTTTTGCATTGAGGTTTCTTCGGAATTAACATGGACGAAATAATCTCTTACCATGAAAAATAAGTTTGTATTTTTTTTTTTTTTTACTTTTCTTAAAGATTATTATTATTATTATTATTATTATTATTATTATTATTATTATTATTATTATTGTGTCAAACAACGTTTTTATTTTCATTCATTCATTCATAATAACGCAATAATAACAAAATTTTTAGACCGTAACCCACCTCAGACACAGCTTGTTATGGTGGTGACTTCTTTGTTATCCGTAATGATAACATTCTTCTTTCCTTTTTAACAGATTTTGCTTTACCAAATATAGGATCACCATTCGACTTTGGTCATTAACAAAAAT